>SNQJ01S0057153.1:43543-56155 GCA_010110895.2 Picea sitchensis
GGAGGAGGTTTCCATGGATTTCATCACAGGGTTACCGAAGTCTGAAGGAAAGAATGTCATCATGGTGATTGTTGATAGACTGACCAAGTACACACACTTTTGTGCACTCTCTCATCCCTTCAAAGCTAGTACAGTTGCCACCGTATTCATGGAGACAACTCAAAAGATACATGGCAGCCCAAAGATTATTGTAAGTGGTTGTTAGGGTCCTAACCCACACATAGGTAGAACAATATATTTGGATGTAATAAAGGTCAATATTAATAAGGCCTTTCAATAAAATAGAATAAGGTGGATGTAAGAAGACCTAATAGAAGCTTCCTCTTCTAGAAGGATCTTCCTCTAGATGCTTCTTTTTAGTATAAATAGGAGTCGAGGGTATGAGAACCCTAGCTTGGATATTATTGTAATAGAGCTCTGCTCAATTGGAGGTTTCCCCCTTGAAGAGGCCCGTGAACATTGCTTCCAGATTCAAAGTGTTATTTCTATTGTTATTCTTATATCATTTCAATGTTATTGTGGTGAATGTTCTGGTTATATTGATGTTATTCTGCCATTACTAGCATTTTATTTTTGTTCTTCATACATTTTATATCTGGTATATTACAAGTGGTATCAGATCACTTTCCTCGGTAGAAAGTGTGTGTTAAATTTTTTGTAGGGTACAGACGTATTCCGACATCTTTAAGCCACAGAGATGTGTCGTTATCCACATAAACCCGCGGTTGAGGAATTCATACATGCAGGAAATACAAGTGGTACTTAAGTGCACATATGTTGGCCACCCTTGTAACCCATTTTGGTACCCCTTGGAGTGGTAGCGCATTAGACAACACCTATGTACAGATCGACCTAGATTACCTGAAGCCCTCTTTAGATAAACCGATTGGACGTCTGACTGCTATAGTTTCACCGAGAAAAACACTCAGGAAGATACTCTCTAGTACCTGGGTAGTCGGGTAGTACGGCTAAGGGTATGGTCTATCCTCCTTAATTAGTGCCCTGAAATATTGGGTCGAGTACTACTGTTGGACCCCACACGTATATCAAAGAGATATAGCACAGGGAAAACCCTTGAATACCTAACCCTAAGGGACAGAAACATAAACAAATTAAAACAGACAAGATCTATCGTCGTGCAACTGTGTTTAGGTTGCCAAGTAAATGCACATTTATTTCTAGTTAAGCATTTGGGCATTTCCTCTCTACAGTATTCTTCAGATCGGACGTAAAAAAAATAAAAATAAAATAAAAAGTTTGGAAAAAATTTCACCATTATTTTAGACCTATTCCATTGGATTCATCTCTTCCCCCTTATCACATTCATCCATATCATTTTTTCGGAAAAAACGTTTTTTACCCCGCCCTCCCCTTTTCAGTTCCCCCATCCTCATGGCCCATACTCATAGCCAAGACTTGGAAGCTCACTTCAACACCTTGCAATCTGGTCTCATTGAGACCCAACAAGAAGTGAAACAACTCAGTGCCAATGTAATTGCCATCAATACAACCATGTAGTCCTCAATGGGAGAAATCAAACAAGACCTCACCACCCAACTTGAATCATTATTTTCGACACTTTGCACCAAACTGCATATCCCTACAGATAACCCTTCCTCTTCCTCACCCCCACATACTAAAGGTGACCATTCCTCTCATTCTCATACCTTGCAGAACCATCACTTTCAACATGACCTACGCCTTCCACGCGTGGATGTGACCAAATTTGATGGCTCGGACCCCACTGGTTGGGTAACCCAAATGGAACATTACTTCTCTTTATACAGCATTACAGATGACTTGGCCAAACTCTGGTATGGTGTTCTCCATGTAGATCAAGAACGTTGGCAATGGTGGCAATGGAGAAAAAATTCTCGTCAAGGGTATATTTCTTGGACACAATTTGTGGCAGAACTTTATGAATGCTTTGACACTGACACCAACCATTTGGGCCATTTGACAAAGCTGGAACAATTAGGAACAGTGGAAGACTTTATAGCTGACTTTGAGCGCTTGGATTTTAGAACAGAGGGCATGTCTGATGCCTTTTTCCGAGAGTGTTTCATTAGCGGCCTCAAGGATGAAATTCAGGCCCATGTCCTCATAACTCGGCCTGAGAGTTGGGTGGAAGCTACCAATAGAGATAAATAAGCGCAACAGGTTGTATATTCTCAAAACCGCAAAACCTCCATCCCTCGCCCTAAACCAGTAAATCCCACTACTCCCCCTACTCCACTAACGATCCAAAAATTGACCCGGGCTGAAATGGTTGAATCCCAACTCAAACGCCTTTGTTATAACTATGACGAGAAATATTTCCCGGGCCACAAGTGTAAATAACCAAATATTTTTATGGCCATCTCCAAGGATATTTCGAAAGAATATGAAGAAACCCCCTCTATGTTTGAATCACCTGAATCCACTGACATAACCCCTCCCTCAGACCCTCTCGAAGTAGAACCAGTCATTTCCCTCAATTCTCTCACTGGCTTCTCCGCTCCCCAAACCCTCAAGCTAATCGGTTACATCAAGCATCGGAAGGTCATCATTCTGGTTGATAGTGGCATCACCCATAATTTTATTCATCGCTGCATTGCTCAAGAAACTCATTGCTACATCCATGTCGTCAATAATTTACAAATAATGATTGTCAATGGTGGTTCCATGAAATGTGGAGGGCGTTGTGAAAATGTGCGTCTCCAAATTGGTGACTACCACCTGAAATCCCATATGTTTGCTATCGATGTGGGAGGTTGTGACATTGTGTTGGGTGCAGACTGGCTAAGGACTTTGGGTCCCATTCTCATGGATTTTAAAGACTTAACCATGCAATTCAACCAGGAGGGCCACCAATATAAGTTCCAAGGCATCACCGTTGGTTCACCTGAGATAATTAGTTCCCATCGCATGGAAAAGCTGCTAAAAAAGGGTCATTCTAGTGTTATCACCCAACTTCATGCCATACAATCAACAGAGATACCCTCGGTACCGCAAGACCTCCAAGCCATCCTTTCTAAACATCAATTAATATTTTCCACTCCCCAAGGCCTCCCTCCTTCCCATGATGTTCATGATCATTCCATTCCCCTTGTACCAGGAATTCTTCCTCCCAATATCTGTCTGTATCATCACCCCTTTTCCCAAAAAAATGAAATTGCGAAAATGATCCAGGAACTCCTTAATGCAGGCGTTATCCACCCTAGTACGAGCCTCTTTTCATCTCCTGTGGTCATGGTCCTGAAGAAAGAAGGTTCTTGGTGAATGTGTCCTAACTTCCATGCCCTCAACAAACTTACCATCAAAGACAAATTCCCCATTCTTGTCACTGATGACCTTCTCAATGAATTGAGTGGTGCCCAATTCTTCACTAAACTGGATCTTCGTTCGAGCTACCACCAGATATGTATGAACGAGGTAGATATTCCCAAGACTGCATTTACAACTCATGAGGGCCACTATGAGTTTTTGGTCATGCCCTTTGGCTTGTGTAATGCCCCCTCCACCTTCCAAAGCCTCATGAATCATGTCTTCCATCCTTTTCTCTTCCATTTTTTCTTAGTTTTCTTTGATGATATCCTCATCTATAACAAAACTTGGACAGACCATCTTTCTCATGTGGATAGAGTTCTCCATCTACTCTCTCACCAACGTTTCTTGAAACTATCTAAATTTTCTTTTGGTGCCTCAGAAGTAGAATACTTGGGTCATATGGTTGGAAAAGATGGCGTCAGGGTGGATCCTAAAAATATTGAAGCTATGAAAGACTAGCCTCACCCAAAGACTCTTAAGAGCTTGTGTGGATTTCTAGGCTTAACAAGGTATTATCGCAAGTTTGCTAAGAATTATGGGAAGATTGCAACACCTCTCACTGCTCTCCTCAAAAAGAACTCTTTCACTTGGACTCCAGTGGCTGCTCAAGATTTTCAAACCTTGAATATGGCAATGTGCACCACTCCAGTCCTCGCCCTTCCCGATTTCACAAATACCTTTGTGTTGGAATGTGATGCCTCAGGGAAAGGAATTGGTGCTATCCTTATGCAAGAGGGTCGACCTTTGGCTTTTACCAACAAGCAACTATATGAAAGAAATCTGGGCAAATCCATCTATGAAAAGGAAATGTTGGCTATTATGCATGTCGTGGATCTGTGGCATCCTTATCTATTGGGGAAACAGTTCCAAATTAAGACAGACCATCAAAGCCTCAAGTATTTTCTGGAACAACTCATTTCCTCCCTAGAACAAAAAAAATGGGGGACTAAACTCTTTGGATATGATTATGAGATCATTTATAAGAAAGGAAAAGACAATGTGGTTCACGATGCACTTTCCCAAAAATATGAAGATGAAGGATCCCTTTTTTCTCTTTCATTCATTATACCAGATTGGCTCCAAGCCGTTCGCCAGGAATGGCTACAAGATCCCAAAAGTTCGCAGTTGATCCAGCAATTGCAGTCCAATGGTCTAGCTTCCCCAGGGTACTCTTGGCTCCATGAGGAACTTCGATACAAAGGCCGTTTGTATTTAAGTAAACAATCAAAGCTTAAATCCACGGTAATTTTTGAGCTTCATGCTACACCCACAGTAGGGCACTCTGGGTTCACCAAAACCTATGACAGGGTTAAACGTTCTTTTTTCTTGGATGGTATGAAACATTACATTCGTAATTTTGTAGCTGAATGTGACGTGTGTCAACACAAAAAGGGAGAAATACTCAAATCATCGGGTACACTACAACCGCTCCCGATTCCACCTGCTATTTGCAAGGATATCTCTATGGATTTTATTACCGACTTACCCAAATCGGGAAATAAATCCGTCATAATGGTGGTTGTTGATCGCCTTTCCAAGTATGCTTATTTCTGCACCCTTCAACACCCTTTTAAAACATCCACGGTGGCTCAAATATTCATGGATCAGGTCTTCAAGCTTCATGGTATGCCGCACTCTATTGATTTTGATCGCGACCCAACTTTCACAAGCAATTTTTGGCAATAACTGTTCAAGATACAAGGCACATAATTGCATCTCAGCACAACTTATCATCCCCAGACTGATGGCCAAACGAAAGTTGTCAATAAGTGTTTGGAAACATATTTGAGGTGTTTTTCCTCGCAAAAGCAAAATCAGTGGGCTCAATGGTTACCCCTAGCTGAATGGTGGTACAACACTTCATACCATACAACTACACACATGACTCCTTTTGAAGCGGTATATGGACAGAAGCCACCTTCAATTCTCTCATACTTACCGGGTGCCTCGAAGGTCCAAGAGGTTGACCTAACACTTACAGCTCGAGAGGCTATTATCCATACCCTCAAAAAGAATTTGGTCATGGAGTATAATCGTATGAAGCAACAAGAAGATCAAGTTCTCTCTGAACATCAATTTGCAGAAGGAGATCAGGTGTTTCTTCAACTGCAACCTTACAAGAAAACTTCCCTCAAGGTCGAGCATTGTCAGAAGCTAGCACCCAAATTTTATGGTCCTTATACCATGCTCAAGTGTGTGGGACAAGTCGCCTATCAGTTAGCTTTGCCTATCCATTCAAAGCTACATCCTATTTTTCATGTTTCATGCTTAAAGAAAGTGATTGGAGCTCAGTGCCAAATTCAAACCAACCTTCCAGAGTTAGCTGAAAAAAGATCCATTTGGCTACAACAAGAAGTATTTTTGGACCAGCGTGAGCGTCGCCTACGTCAGAGAACCATCAGGGAAGTGCTAGTCTAGTGGAAAGATACAACTCCAACAGACGCCACTTGGGAACTAGCTACCATTCTGCAACAATTTCCTCATCTCAAGCCTTGAGGACAAGGCTATTTTTAAGGGGGCGGACATGTTAGGGTCCTAACCCGCACATAGGTAGAACAATATATTCGGATCTAATAAAGGTCAATATTAATAAGGCCTTTTAATAAAATAGAATAAGGTGTATGTAAGAAGACCTAATAGAAGCTTCCACTTCTAGAAGGATCTTCCTCTAGATGCTTATTTTTAGTATAAATAGGAGTCGAGGGTATGAGAAACCAAGCTTTTGATATTATTGTAATAGAGCTCTGTTGTTATCGGACTAATCGGTAGGTGCATACACTAACAGATCTCCCTAGATCCACCTAGATATAGAACAAAACAGGCCAGGACATGACTCTTTCCCTRAATTGTGATCATTGAATCTACTAATAAGGAGGAATAAGTGACATACCTTTGTATCTCTTCCTTAGGTCTTTGTTGCTCCCGCTTCGCTCTGGTGCTCTCGTGAGGTCAAGACCAAGACAACACAAACCAACCAAAGTGAAGATAGAAAAATGTATTCAATGTCAACTTATGCATATGATCAAGGAATTACACAATAAAGTAAGAATGACTTTATGGGAAAGGGACATGTCGTTGCATCATATTAATTGAAAGTGGAAGATACAACCTGATCGCCTTGATGTCACAAGCTTCCTTTCAGTGACCCTTGGTTCCAACACACACACTTTCTCTATACTTGCATGAAGAAGATTCAATTCCTCTTGATAGACCAGCTAGGGCCTTCAAGCTTCTGTCTAAATAGGGTTCTTCACACAATTCCTTCACCAATTCTTCAATTAATCTTGCTTAACCTTTTCCATGAGAAACCTTTCAATATATAGGATAAGGAGACATGGTTACATGGATGAATATGATCCCATCAAATCTGAGAAGTCAGTAAAATGACAACCATACGAATGCCAACTCATTTTCTAGAGGATTCCCTTCTAGAAACCTCGAGACCTCTTCTCTTTTCCAAGATTGAAAATAGGTTTGCACCCTATGTATGGAGCAAAATATGAGAATTTCACACCCTAGATGAAGGTGGCCTGTGAGAATGAGGGATTCTCTCACCCTAGGCCATATGCAACCTGCGAACTCACTTTGAAAATATGTTTTTGGAAGGAGACAAGATCCACTTTTCTCAGGCAAAAAGTTCTTGCTGGGAGCCTGAACACACCATTGTTAATACATCACCAAGATGACCAAAATCATGTGTCACAGAATGCCCCCCAAAGTATGAGGCCCGAATCAACGAAAACCAAGATACTTTGTAAATTGTGTGTGTGTATTGGAAACCAGGAGTGCACCTAATCGGAAACCTACAAACAACCAAGCATCTACATAATATAATACAAGTTCTGAGGTAGGCATCCCCATACTTAGATCACAAATGGATGACATCATGAACGTGGGTCATGGCCACCAATCATACACCATGGATCTATGCCGTCAAAATATCACATAGCCACTAAGAATACACTGTGGATCTATGCAAGAAGATTCAAATTAAAACGACATAGCCACGAGACATACAAAGTGGATCTATGTGTCAGCAAATTATACATATTCCATCGCAGCCTGGATCAAAGAGATGAGATCCAGTGTCTTCAATCTCGTCACCTGAAAGTACGAATATAATCATGTGGTTACATGTGCCGAAGTCGAACATGGTAGAAACCACTTGATTACCGGTCATTGATGAAACCATTAACAAGTACGAGGGAAATCACCATTAATTTCAATGAATCCCAAGGTACACTAAGACAATCCACCAAATGTGAATAAATGAGCTGAGATCGAACATTCGATGGAATCTCCCGATCAGGGGTCAATGATTAAAAACCGCTGTCGAAAGCGAGGAAACATACCATTGAGGCATGCAATTTCCAAGGTATCGAATAATTTCTATGTCTTGTTTCTGGATAATGAGTTGGAGTCGATGGAACAAAACTCATCACAGGAGGGCCTTGATGTATACCCCATCAATGACACAAAATGAGTAATATATTTTGAAGTTGAAATAGAGTATGATGTAGGTGGAACTGGAAAACACTGAGAGAATGGACAACTGCAGATGGACGACTCAATAGAGGTTTTGGATGAACTTCTCTTGAACATATGAATGACACGACCAATGATTTGGCAGCACTGAATTAGAGACAATTCAAGATATGACCTTGTAGAAATTCGAATGAGAGACAAATGGATTTCCCAAACCAGCTTTAGATAACGAATATGGGGTGTCATGTTCAAGAGCAACACTTACTCCCAATAATATGAATACGAAAACACATCCCTTTCCCAAATTTCTCCCCACCATTTCTGGCGAGTACCTCTTTATTTTTACACAAGCTTGAGGAGGATAACATGTGCTTGTTGATGTAAGCTCATCCTTCGGATGAGTCCCTCAGAGTATGTTTAATGAACTCTAGGAAGGAGTGGTTCGGTCCCATGACGAGTCTTTCGATGTTTGTTTAATGAGTCCAAAGATAGAAAACTCGAAGGTTTTTCATGATTATAGAGTCTGGGAAAACACTCAAAAGAGAACTCTCTCAGTTCCTTTTTCGTAAAGTAGTCTGAAGAGACCGAAAAAGAGAGAAATTATCGCCGAACAGACGCTTTCTTCAAATACTTTAACGAGCATGAAAATAGCAAGATCGCTCGACAACCTTTTCATGTTTAGAGAGTCTAAAAAGAGCTTAAAGAGGACTCCAAGCGGTTCCTTTTTCATATAACCTTTATGAGCCTGAAAAAGTGATGAAAGTGTGCTCGATTACGTTCTCATGTATTTACGAGCGTGATAACGAACAAAGACCAAGATCGAGGTTTTGTCTAAAAACCATAAAAAATAATCAATCACGCGAAAAAATGAGAAAATATCTATACTGCTTCGTGTAGACTTCAGAATCGTTATATCTACAAAAATTCGCACTCATAGGGATATTAGGCATTAGGTTTAATGAATAAAACAATTATAAAAATCAACAAATAGTGTAAAAAGTAAATATAAGTGGGTAAAAGTTCTTTTACCATAGTCATTGTGACTTTTCCAAGATTTTAGCCCAAAACCCCTCTTTTGCCCTTGAATTTTAGTGCTTGATTGTGGAAGGTACGAGAAACCGTTTGGCGAACCATCTCCATCAGTGAGGTAAGCTCCCTGTCTTCTACCTTTTCATGGCTCAATTTTTTGTTTTCATTGGAAAATTTCAAGTTTTTTAGTTTGTTTTAGGTACAAAACTTGCGCCCAGGCGTTCTCGTGGGCTGGCCATACGGAACCTGCAAGAATGCATTATTCTCGCAGGTGGCCCCAAAGTCACCTACGAGAACCTCGCACTATGCTAAAAGGGCACCTGTGAGGGCCGCAACATGAAAATTTACTTTTATTTTTGGTCAATGAAAAATGTGCCAAGGCTTGAAAAGAGTTGTTGACCTTCTTCTTATGGTTCTTGTGCAGGCATTTGACCATCACGATGGTTCTGGAGTGGCGCAAAAGAGAGCATGAAGAAGATGATGCTATTGTCAGGAATGACCCGGGTACCATTGTTGCTCTATGAGACTATGGTCTCCTGAAATTCTTTCAGATCCTGGGTATGAGGGCCCAAGTCAGGATGTTGGAGTACCTCGTTCATATGTGGGACGTGGACCAAGAAGTATTCCACGTGGGGTTCCACACATTGTCCTTGGATATCGAGGACGTTTACTTCCTAACAGGATTGTCATGGCATGGGTAACACGCTAGCTTGACCAGTAGTCGAGGTGGTGGGTTGCCTATGAGTGAGTATTGTCATTTGTACTATGTTCCAGAGGCGGAAAGAAGCAAAGGAAAAGTTGCCATTTGGGGGGTCCAAGATTTGACCCTTCGCACTATATTGTTCACCATTGCTCATATGGATGGGAGAGCTTCTCCACACATGGCTCTCTAGAGATATTTTTAGTACGCCATAGAGTGTACTGAGCCTAGGGTCTTTAAGTGGTCAGACACAGTCCTCCGTAGCATAAAGTGGCAGTTGACAAAATGCAGGAAAGTGACCTGAAGCAATTCGTGTACAGATCACTTTTGGTGTCCTTCTTTCTTGAGAGGGTTCCCTTGCTGAGGTTGCAGGTCGAGTGGGGTTTACTAACTCCATAGGATCTGAGGATATTGAGGTGGTGCAACCTCATGACCCGACATGTAGCTGGGCCATTCATCGAATATAACGATTCCTTCTTTGACTGGTTGCAGCCACAGATGTTTATGGTCGACGATTATGCCTATGTTGGGTTGGATTTCCAAGGGGATCCAGACTTGGCCCTACCTGAGGATGCTCAGTGGGGAGATCTAGGTAAGAAGTACTCATTTTTTTCACTTTTAAATGTTTTTGTGAGTTTTATCATATGCAATTTTTTTATGTTTTTCCAAGGTCTAATTACAAAAAAACTTTTTGATGACACAGACGTGGGGCCTTGTCGACCTCCGGGTACCTCTCTTATTCGACAATGAGGAGAGGTGGCTCCAGTGCCACAATGGGACGTTGAAGATTATGAGGCAGTGGAACAAATCTTTGAGGGGTTGGCTGCTAACATTTTGGAGAGTGGTCCCTTGGCGTTATCAACGCCATACAGTGGGCATGTCAGATTCTATTGGCCGACTGCTTTGTAGGGTTGCCCGGGCAGTCGTGTGTTATCATGAGTGTTATAACCCTAAAATGCACCACACAGGCTTACCTGGCATCAGGCCAACTCATGTCTCTTCCTTGCCAAATCCATGCTGAAGAAAACCTTGAAAAAACCACTTAAATCAAGCAACCCGCGCCCTAACCTCTCACTGGGTGCGTTGGACCGCTTGCTGGCCTTCTACTGCACGCGGTGGAACGCGGGCTAGCCCACTACAGCCCGCGTTTACCTAACAAAGCAAAAAATCAGGAAAGTTTCCGCCTCGACGAAAATCTTTGGGTCAGTCAACTGGAACTCCCAGCCATGCATGGCCGAGAGTTCGTCTAAAACCCTAGCTCCTTCTAGCCTATAAAAGAAGGGGTAGGGGTACTATTCAAAGGAGGAAAATCATAGCAAAGAAACTCTTCCCAATTGCCGTCCATTTTGTCCCAACCCTTTAGCCTTTCCTCAAGCTTTAGGAGAATTCAAGCAAAGCAGTTGGAGGACAAAGAAGAGGAGGAGCCCAGGATCAGGATCGAGGAACGGTGGCTGGTCTCAAAAATCATTGTAAGTTGGTTCATATTGAGATCAATAAAAAGATACTTTTCCCATCCCAAATACATGAGTCTTATATGTTTTATGCGATTTGTGTTTAATATCTAACCCCCTAGTAGAAAAATAGCATGCATGCATAGTTTTGTCTTGATTGCAGGATCGCTTTGTGGAAGGAGCAACAGCAGCAAGGAGATAAATCTCAACGGAGGAGCTACACCAACCGTCGATAAAAATGTTAGTTAGTTCTTCCCTTGTTTGCTTAAGGAAAAGGGTTTTAGATTCAGGGTAGAAGGTTAAAGGTATCTTATGAAGGGTCATGATCTGCGTACAAGTTTAAAGCCCTAGCTTGTTAGTCTGTAGGGTAGAATACCCCACAACAGAATTGGCGACTCCACTGGGGAGATTTTACTCTTAGGGTTTCCGGATTTCATTAAAGGTTTTTGGGTAGTTCAAAGAAGTTTTTTCTTTGTTTCTTTGTTTATTTTGTTGTCTGTTAGGTCAATGCTAGCAGGGAACCTGGTTATCAATACCAGTTTTCCTTGACTGATGCTTGACATTTATTCTCGGGACACACAGAGGTACCCGCGGCCTGTAGAAGCCCTGCCCGCGGGTAACCCGTGCCCTAACCTTCTATAGCCCGTGTGTAAATGCCTGTTGTAGTGGTTTCAGTAGCGTGTAGAGCCCAGGAATATTAAGAGGCAGTCTTCTCTTCCCTGTCAGAAGTTTACCTTCTCAGGGTGCTTTTTGGATCCTGTCTGGGTCTTGATTGGTTTACTGTCTTTCTTTCAGTCTGCCTTATTGTTTTGGTTGTTCTTTGCATTTGTTTTCTTTTCTGAAAATTTTCCTTTTCTGTCGAAGTGAAAGAATCCAAGCCTTTAGGAGACCCTGGTTATCAATACCAGAGGCCTCTTTCAGGTCTGGGTTGCCTGTGTTTGATTTTTTCTCATATTTTATACCTACCCACGGGCTGATTCAGTTCTGAGCGTGGGTACCCGTGTGTTGTTTTATCTCAGCACGCGGTTGAACGCGTGCTGTCTCAGTGACAGTCGCGGACCTGTCTGGTTGCCTTTCAGCCTGGGTGGGGCAGTCATCCCCTCCTATGGTGAGAAGTGATCCTTTCAGGGTTTGGAGTCTGGAGCTACATAGTCAGCAAGTTAGGGCATCTTATCCTTAGCCCGTGTTTGTTAGTTGATGTTTTGATAGAAAAGACAAAAGAGAAAAAATATATGTTTTATGGTTTTTAGGCAAGTGTTAGAATCGGTGCTATTTGGATTGATTTTTTGCATTTTTTGTGCTCTGATTCTGTTTGCGATCTGCGCCTTAAGCCAGAGTTTTCTTTTTATTCTCTTGGTTTTGTTCTTGTCAACATTTTTCCTTGTTGTGTTATTTTACAACGAAATAAAAAACAATTTCTTGTTTCATTTTCTTCTTGGTTTGAAGATTGTGTTGTTGCATCAGTAGCTAGGAAAAAAGTATTTTTTGCATAATTTCTTGTAGGGCATTTAGGGTATAAGTAGCTCGCAGATCTGAGTGAAAGTTCTCCTTATTTACTGCATGAAATCTTAGTAAATTTGAAAAAGAAAAGAAGTCTTTCATTGAAAAGTTGTTGGTTTTGCATTTTAGTAAAAAGTT
>SNQJ01S0057153.1:56165-78237 GCA_010110895.2 Picea sitchensis
AAACACAATGTAACATAAGGGTAGAGACCAGATAACAAAAAAAACATACTATACTAACACACAAGAAGTATGATACAATAAAATACAAGTACATATGCATAGGTGATCTTAGGCATAGTAATTATTTAAGTACAACCCATTTCTGGGTTCACTCAAAGGGATACCATCATAATCTACTAACTCATAAGATCCTTTTTCCAGCACTCATCTAACGATGTAAGGACCTCGCCACATAGCTTCAAATTTTCCAGCTCCTAGCACATCCTGATCTTGTTCATAAAGGAGAACCAGGTCACCTTCGGAGAAAACGTAAGGTTTGACATGTTTGTCGTATTGGGCCTTGACACGTTTCTTCTAGGCTTCTATGACTAGGGTGGTGT
This sequence comes from Picea sitchensis, assembly GCA_010110895.2. Lineage (NCBI taxonomy): Eukaryota > Viridiplantae > Streptophyta > Pinopsida > Pinales > Pinaceae > Picea > Picea sitchensis. The sequence goes on from SNQJ01S0057153.1 coordinate 56,546, forward strand.
CAAGTCGAGTTTCGTCTAATCACATGAGATACAACGGACGTTCTTCCTCGGTGGAAGTGTTTGGTAGGAGTTCTACGGCTAGTTTTAGGGAGGGTATCTCACTTTCAATCAACAGGATGGATTCTAGAACATAGACTAACTGGAATGGTGTAAACCTGGTAGTAGACTTAACGGGCGTTTAGTAAGCCCACAATGCTGAAAACAACATTGTGTGCCAACTCGTTTTGTGAATCCCTATTATTCATCTAAGCATGGTTATGAGGACTTTATTAATTCCTTCGACTTGGTCGTTGGCTTGTGGGTAATAGGGTGTTGAGTTTTCATGGTGAAGACCCAACTTTTCAGTGAGTTCGGACATCATGAAGTTTCTAAAGTGGCTACCGTGGTCGGTGACGATAGCCTGAGGAACACCAAAACGAGCTATGATGTGATTGAATATGAATAATGTTGCGGTCTTTCTGGTGTTTTCAAATGTTGGCATCGCCTCGGCCCATTTAGTAAAATAATCTATGGCTACAATAATGTATCCATGCTCCCCGACCGAGTGAGGGTGACATGTCATGAAATCGATACCCCATTTTGCAAAAGGACCGACGGAGACCACAGGGTGAAGAGGAGCAGGATGTGACCGTATCTTATGGTTGTAGGTCTGGCAAGCGTGGCATTTTTGGACAACAATTATACAATCGTTAAATAAAGAAGGCCAAAAATACCCTTCTCGTAAGATCTTCTGGGCAGTAGCATACCCGGACATATGACCACCACAGGCTCTAGAATGTCATTCATTTAAGGCTTTCTCAGCTTCGTCGAACGTGAGGCAGTGTCAAAAAACTGAGTCAATCCCACAACGATAAAGAGTATCACCAAGGATAATATACTGACGGGCTTGGTAGCGTATTCGACGTCGGTCAGCACTGGACAAATTGGGCTGGAAAGTCTAGGTTTGGAGATATATGATGGTATCTCTGTACCAAAGATCGTTGAAACTAATTAGGAAAAGGGATTCATCGGGTAATGAATCGGCTGCTACATTTTCTGTTTCAGAGTAGGGAAAGTCGCATATCAACTCGGCAAAAACTAAGTATTTCCTGGACTTAGCGCATTCAAATTGTAAGTCAAACTCCTGTAGTATCATGATCCACTTGGAGTATTTTCCCCCTAGTAGTTGACGGGTGAGAATGTGTTGCATAGGGTTGCAGTTAGAAATTACCATAGTCTTGCGAGAGAGGATATAGTGTCGGAAATGTTGGACTTCTTGGACGGCTGCCAAGGCCAGTTTTTCAACATGTAAGTACTTGGTTTTGGTAGGCGTTAGGGTTCGAATCAAGTAATAGATTACATGTTTGTCATGAAAATCATCCTCCTGGACAAGAACCATAGCGATGGTGTAATCCGAGGATGTGAGGTAGAGGAAATAATCGTGACTGTAATCGGGGGGGAAGAGAAGCAGAGCACATGTCAGGGATAGTTCCAAAGCTTCGAAGGCTTTGTTTGCAATGGTATCCCATACAAACTCAGACCCCTTTTTGAGTAGTCGCGTAAATCCAAGAGTTATCTCGGCATATATTGGGATGAAACAATGAAGAAAGTTTGCTTTCCCTTGCAAACTTTGTAACTGGCGAAGTGTAGAAGGAGGAGGGAGATTAAGAATTGTCTCAACCTTCAAAGGATCTACCCTGATCCCTTGATGTGAAATCATAAAGCCTAGAAGTCGGCCGGATTTGATGCAGAAAATGAATTTGTGAGGATTCAAGCGTATATGGTGAAACTGACATCGGAGGAAAATGGCTCGGAGGTGGATTGGATGATCGACCCGACGCATGGAATGAGTGGGTAAGTCATCAAGATATGGCTGCATGATGTTCTTGATATCATGGAAGGCATAAGACAAAATGCGTTGAAAAGTTGCGCCAGTGTTCTTTAGACCGAAAGGAAGTTTTCGATAGGCGAAAGTGCCCCAAAGACAAATAAAAGCGGTTTTGTGTTGATCCTCGGGAACAATATTGATTTGATTATATCCTGAGAAACCATCCATGAGAGAGAAGATTTCGCTTCCGGCACAATCGTCGACACTCTGGTCGACAAAGGGGGTAGGAAAGTTGTCTTTAGGACAATCTTTGTTAATATCCCTATAATCAGTGCACATGCGGATTGTGCCCTATTTCTTATCGATCAGGACAAGATTGGAAACCCAGTTAGTGAGAGCCACCGGGTAAATAAAGCCAACTTTGAGAAGTTTCTCGACTTCAAGCTTGATAGTAGCCCCTTTACGTGGATGAACTGGATGAAGGCATTGTCGGATGGGTTTAGCATCTGGGTATGTCTTAATCTCATGTATCATAATGTCGGGGTTAATACCCGACATTTCTTCATAGCTCCAGGCGAAGACGTCACAAAATTATTTGAAAAGTGACTTGTAGGAGACGATCTCGTCAGGGGAACACGAAGCTCTGATATGCACATTGTCGACGATTCCAGGTTTGATGGATATGTCGAGGGGAATGGTGGGTGAGATATTTCTTAAGTTCCTTTCAGAAAACACATCATGTGTGGACTCGGGAATAGTGGAAATGATGACAACGATTGACAGGGTCGAGATCCATTGGTAGCTCTTGATGGTGTGTTTTTCTAGGAAGAGAATGGAATGATGATTCCCATCATCCTAGGGGGTGTCTTCCATGACAGACATAATCATCTTTTCCATGGGAAAAATGACGTGGAAAGGATCTAGAGATAAATCACCAAGAGAGGGGGTAGGAGAAGTTGTTGATTGAATGGCCTGATAGGCGGACTCAACTGGACTCAAAGGAATTTCGTCGCCATAATGAAGATGATCGTCGGGGTCGGGTACCATCCATGGGTTGTGAGACGCGGGGGTTCCGGTGGATATCATGTTAACTGAAGTGACAGATGGATATGGAACATCAGGCAGTGGGATGGGGAATGTACCCATTAACGAAGAGTCTTTAAGAAGACCCACACCTACGTTCTCGTATCCGGGGGGTTTTGGAAATAAACGATACGTTGTCAGTGCATGTATCCGATTTAAAGAAGGCTAATTGGTCTACGGTAATTACCTTTCCTTGATATGGGAAATGTACAACACGAAAAAGAGTTGATACAACTACGCGCATGGAATCAATTCAACTACGGCCAAGTAGAAGATTTTAATCGAGAGGAGCGTCAAAGACTTCCACTTCAACTTGGACTGTTTTTCCTTCTAACGCAATTGGCAATGCAGGGAGGACATCGTAAGGCTTAAAACCTGAGCCATTAAAGGCTTTGAGTGTGTTATGGGATTCAGTCAAAGAGGGAGAGCCAATGGCTTTCCAGCAGGTAATAGACATGACGCACGTCGAGGCACCCTCGTAGATAATAGTTCTACAAATGTTTTTGTCGAAGACAATAACTTATATTTGGAACACGAGTTGAGGGGGTAACCTTGGAATGTGATCTTCCAAGTCAAAAATTATTAAATTTGTATCTGTAGGGTCAATTCCACCGATAGCTTTCAACAGTGCCTTTCGTTGTGTAGGACAAATTTGAAGGACTTCGAGGCTGACATCGCGGATGGTTCTTGGGCCAGATCTTCAACAATGTTGTAGTTCTAGGTAGCACGGGCATGAGGATTGAAAGCCAATTTTTGAATGATGCCCTTTGGAGGAGGGCGAAGGACTGTGTCGAGGCTCAGTCATTTGAGATGAAGAGGACTATTGGTAGGTGGAGTTGTGGGAGATGGTTGGACCAACGAAGGAGGTGTAGCATCAACCTTCTCTTTGGAGGAAGAATAATCTTTGGCTTTTGTGGTAAGTGTGATGTCACTTTTCTTTGAATCACCTGTACACATTAAGACATAAGATGTAGTGGAGGGGGATGGTTGGTCATGAATGACCAATTGGGCCTGCTGTTGAGAAGGGAAAGGTTGTGACAATATGGCCGGAGTGGGTGGTTTCATGGTCCCTTGAAGGAACTTAGTAACCTCGGCGTGTCGTGGGCAATCCTTAGTGTAGTGATCATCACCACAGATAAGACAAGGGTATTGGGGTTTGTGATTATCCCTATCATCAACAGGTGGAGTTTTGGTTCTCTCTGCTTGTGAAGTATTTTTTTCCCCCTTATTCTTACCCTTTCTCTTTCTGGATTTGTTTTTACCGGCAAGGGTAGATTGGACAACATTTACCTCAGAAGTCTTGTCGGTGGGAGGGGTAGGAGACGGAGCATTTTGAATATTAGAAGAAGCGGGTTTGGGGTTCTTGCTAGAGGTTTGGACAGAATGTGTTTGGGCATGGAAAGTGCCAATCACACCATCGACTGCATGAGAAGCAGAAGGATTAGTTGAAGTGGCAGAAGTAGAAGGACGAGGTGCATCAGGGAGTAAGTCGTAAAGAGTGTTCGTTTGTGAGTAAACAAGATCAAGGTATTGAGAACGACTAATGGCCTGTTCTTCCGTGACAACTCCACCCATGGAGATTTCATGACCAATGTCGTTCATGAATGATTTCGTGAACCACTCTGCCAGCAACTGATCGAGAAGTTTGAGTTTGATGAGACGTCGTCTTCATCACCACTCATGAATGTGATCGGAGATATGAGTGGCTTTGTTTTGTTTAAAAGAACTCAAAATCTCGGTCCCTGTTTCATAATGGATCGGTAACTGGTAGTGGGTGAGGAAATCCATAGCTAGGGTGTTGAAGTCGACGAAGAAACCTCGTGGTAATTCTATATACCACTTCGCGGCAGAAACCGTCAGAGTTCATTGAAAAAGGCGTAAGCGAATAGAATCATCCATCAAGGAGTTAGATGAGCACCAAAGGTGAAAATTCATGACGTGATTGTTCGGGTCCTCTCCCACTTTTCCATCGAATTTAGGGATATTAGAGGGTAGTTTGGCCGGTATAGCGGGGCATTGGGGAGAGTGACGGATCGGGTCATTTAAAATCATCGACAGATAGGGGAGGTCCAGGGTGGCTAAGAAGGGTAACTGTCTATTCACATGCGGGTACTGGTGGCTTTGGGGAGGGAGTCCCATCGACAAGCCAGTAGGACCATAAGTAGTCTGCATATAATGCAAAGACCCAGGCAGATTCGGTGGTTGTTGTGGAGGAAAGTAACTCATGGTATTGTATCGTTGAACAGGGGCATGGGGTTGAGCATTTGAGCCCCAAATAGGATTGGATGTACCTGGATATGGTTTGCCTATACTAGGGGGTATAACGGATGTAGCTAGAGGTTGTTTCCCCCCAGTCGATTGAGGATTATGTTGTATCAGATGGTTCCAGTACTAGGCCAAGGATGGAGGTATGTTTTGTCCATAGGGTGGGGTCATTGGGGGTTGCCCTCCGATCGAGGGTTGTGTTCCAATCAGGGGTTGTGTTCCAATTGGTATTTTCCCTGCAAGGGGGGGGTGAGTTGGGCCTCCTTGGTGAAATTTTCCACCAACAAGAATCTGGTAAATTGGTGTGAACGATGGCATGGTGCCACTAGGATCAGCGTCACTGATAGAGGATGGAGAAGGTCCTCTGAAAGGGGGCAGAGGAAGTGTCAGAATGAAACTGGGAGGAGAGTGCCCAAAAGAAGAGGGACCACTAGGAGTTTTGTATGTGATTTGCGTAGGAATGTGAATAGAGGCATTCAATGCATGGTATCCGGGTGGAAGAGTTGGGGTGACTTTGGGCGAAAATGGTGTGCCAATAGGGTCTTGGCTAGCCGTGGTAATCCCGGTGTGAAGACTCATAGTATCTGTGTAATGGACCATTTGTAAAGGGAGAGTCAAGATGTGGTCAGCTCGCGGAGCTTCTATACTAGGAAAATAATAAGCAGTAGTAAAAGGTACTACGTCTGGGTTAGAGGTTTCGTGGAACGCAGGTGAGATAGTGATATCAACGCCCACTCCTGAACCAAAGAGATCCCATCTAAAAATGCCAATAGTCCAAAAAGGATCTTGGCCCCCAGGTCCCGGAAAAGGTCCAGTCAGTGATCCAGAAGACAAAACAACTAAGTCTCCAAAAGAATTCACTCGCATAATATGTCTCTCAGAGTCGGGGTGAAGTCGAAAGTCCTCTCAAGAATTGGTAATTCGGAATCGTTCTAGAGAGTCAGTTCTTTCCACTTGTCGAGTGGTGACGTCTTGGACTTCACTCTGTTGAGGAGATCCCTTCGGTGAGATGGTAGGCAAGGGTTGAGAACCTTCCAAATTTTCTGGGGGTCAGCCCTGCATTCTACGTGAACGACGTGGAGGGTCTATTGTGAACGAGTCAAAAACTTACAAAGAAAATTCTATGGTCAACTTGGGTAATCAAACAACATGCGCTAGTAAAAATCTAGGAAACAACACCAAGCAAACAAGACCTTCTAATTCTGAAGTCACTAGTTGGTGATGAAATCCAGCGTCATAGGACCTCGCGCTTATGGCAAGAAGAGCTTAACGGTTTGAAACCGTTTTAAGCACCCCGCGCTCTCTAGTTGTGGTCACATGGGGAATAATAGGACCATGGGCTTCAAAACGTAACCATTCTCCAACCATTTGAAACCATCATTTTAAAAACACGCGTCCCCATAATACAAAGGGTATGGGCATATGCAGTATAGTAAAAACCACGGGCTATAAACCCCGTGCACCATTCCACATATGGTTATATTATACATATCCCATACGACCGGGGTTTTGAGTTATGGTTTATATTCCCACACGATAAATAAATGCATGGTCACATATCAATTGATATGACCAGGGGTCGGGGCTAAGCCCCGGCCCGAGCCCCCGCCAAACTTTACAATTGGTAAATTTAAATACAATTAAAATTGTATACATTACAACATCGTGTGGCCTATTGGCACGACGGACTTTGTTAAAGCGCTTGGCTGGTGGGGAGGTCCATGGTTTGAATCCGGTGGACTATACAAAATTTTAATAAACAAACCAAATAGACCAATACCGGGGTGCCACGTGGCAGCCCATGACTGGGCCACGTGGCACCACACCATTTATCGAAATTGATGCCACGTGTCACAACACGATTCGTCCAGATGTCAGCCAATCCAAAACTGCCATGTCACCTTTTCCATTTCATCGTACGGTTGCCACATCAGCGTACGGTCATGCCACGTCAGCATCCATACGGACTGTACAGACTACACAGTCAGCATCCATTATTTTTCCCTGTTTGACATTCCAAACAAATTGCGATATCTCTCGCTCCCGACGTCTATTTGAGACGAAACAAATTGTGTTGGGTTCGTGATGATGAGGGCTATGCTCACGTTTGTTTTGAGGAAATTCCAAGAATGTTGATTTTTGAGCTAAAATTTGACCACTGGTCCAGATTTTGATCACACATTCCCACTGAAAGGCTTTTGGACCCACAAAAGATTATGATTATCTGTCTACTTTCAAGTTCTATCAACTGATTCTACTTGAAAAGTCTTTCGACAATCACCTGAATACCTTGACATGCCTTGCACTGCAACTGGCTATGTCCCTCAACCACTGTTCTCTAGCTGCTACTGACCCACTGCTCTCTTTGTGCTTGGAAGAATGCCAATATTCCCACTGAGAATCAAGTCCCTCTTTCAAACTTTTTGACGTCAACATAATCATCTCTCCAATGGCTGCAAAAACTTCCCTGTGACATCTTGTCACAAGCCAAGAAAACCATCAATCTTGCAAAACAAATTATACAAGAATGAAAATGATGCCAACAAAATCTTTTGTTCTTAAACAAACTGTCGCATCCTGTACTTCATCAAAGCACATGGTTGTTTCCTGCATCTTGGTGTACTCAAAATCAACTTACAAGTCAACAAACACCATTGACTAAACATAAGTCGAAAAACATGATCGACACACATAGTCGTCAGACAATCATCGACACCAGTTGAGACTCATTTGAAACATCTCAATCTTCCCAAAATGACAAGTCGACAAACATGATACACAATCATGTTACAATCATGAGTCCTTCATGATGAACTATCACCAGGTTCACTTCTTACACATACACAAAAACAAATGCATGTGCATGACTCTTCAACTCTCCTTCTAGTACAAACATAAGTACAGAACCCAAAACATGCGGGTACATAAGAGCTGAACATGAAAAAGATACATGGTTGTAACAAGTGAACATCATATCCATCTTTTACATCCTCTTGGAGAATTTATGTAACAATAAAAATGCCTTCAAAATGAATTGCATTCACATGCAACTTGCATCATGAAAGTTGTGATAATCTGTTGCAACTTATCATGCTTCCTAGAAATGCACACATAACGCTGAAAAGTGCATTTACAACAGAAAATGCAAGCCTTACTTGCTCAAGAAATCCAACCATTTCTTACCAAGCCAACTTAATGGTGACTTTTTCTGCTAAACATCGTCCTCTTGTGAATCATCTTGACACACATCGATGATGGAATCTCCTTTTCCATTCTTGCCAAACTCTTTATCCAACTGCTTCTTATGTTGTGGATGAGTGATGGGATGCAATGTCCAACATTGGTCAATGAGATGACCCCTCTTCTGACAATGAGTGAAAACCTTTTGCATCCTCTTTTCACGTTGTCTTTTCTTATCAAGTTTCCTAAAATTGGTCATTCTTTTCCAACATTTTGAAACATGATGGTTATATAAACCACAATATGTACATGGATTCTTTCTTCCATTTTTACATATAAATTTATCATGCTTAACATAATCAAAAGCAACTGAATGATAAGCGGAATTATACCTTGAACATTCACCTTTATCCCCTCTTTGAGGAGGTGAATTTGAAGAGTTACAAGCTCTCCTTTGAAGACCATCAACAGTGTTCTTGTCCTCATCACTGTCACAACTCTTTCGTTTCATACATTCGCATTCATCTTGAACACAAGCCTTGCATGCTGGAGGGATTGAACTTTCAACAAAAGTTCTTGAACTTTCACCTTTAAAGCCTTCTTGAGGAGGTGAATTGGAAACAAAAATGGTTCTTGGAACTTTTTCCCTTGTCTCCTCGACTTTGGAATTTGCTCCATCAATTCGTTCATATCCAAGACCACAATACTTGGGTCTTTCTTCAACAACAATAGGCTCAACAATGCCTTGTGCATGCTTGCCTAAACCTTTACCTTCATAGCCCATTTTTAACAATAACTTGGACCCTATTCCTTTTGTGTGCTTTTCAAAAACACCAAAACATTCATCTTGAGAGGAATTAGAAGATAAACTAACATTCCATACCTTATGTTCATGCATGTACTTGGTAAGGGTTTCCTTTGCCTCATGGAGTTGAATCTCCATCTCATGCAACTTTGCAAGAAGTTGGTCTTTCTCCTCCTTCATGGCCATCAACTGCTCTTCAAGGGAAATTCTCACATTTTTGTCTTCACACATCTCTTTCATCAAATCTCTCATAGTTAGAATCTCTTCTTTGTCAAAAAATTTAGATAATGAAAATGTATGAGAACTATCAATGCTTGAAGCTTCCTCCATCCTTGGAAGATATCCAACTTCAACACAAAACTTGCACAAATACCAACAGCTAACTCTCAAGCTATCAATGGAAAACACATGAGAAAAATAAAAATTGCTCTGATACCACCTGATCTATCAATTGAAGGCTGACTTTTTATGCTATGCAAGCACCCTCTTCTTCATAAAAATAAACTTTACAGGACCTTGCTTCATGTGTTAAAATATGCAAGATAAAAATTATGTGCCAAATTTATGTATCTTCTTGTAAATGTTTATGTGTGATGAATTGTTCCTTTAGATGTTTAAATATGTACTTTAAACAAATACACAGAAACACAACTTGCAGCAAATAAACCATCAAACTCACAACAGGAACAAGTTGATAAAGGAGTTCACCCCCCTCCAGGCTACATCTCCTTGAGCCTCCATCAATGGACTTGGATCTCTGGGATTAATTTTTCAAAAGTTATTTTACAAGATGTTGCTCAACTCCAATGGAAAAACAGACTGTACCATTGAGATCATAACACATAAAAACCCCAAAAATGACTAATAGAACTCTGAAAACGGATAATGGCTCATCCGAGCATGACCTCTTCTACATGTGGCCATAAGCTTCCATGAGCTTCTCTTTGGAAAAAAACACCTATAAAAGTTCTCAAAAGCCTTTGAAACATGTCCCAATGTGTTCACAACATAATAATTAGCCAAAAATGATTATTCAATCACAGAAAACAAACATAGGCTCACCAACACATGTCCTCCATCAAAGAGGGCTCCAAGCTCTTTGGAGCTTCCTGAAACTTCAATGGTGAAAACCCTGAAAACAAAAGTCCTCAAATGGCCTTGATAATAGTGCCAATGGATCCAGGACGTCCAAAAACCCCTAGCTGGGCTTTTACGGCACCTCAATCGGCCAAAAGATGAAGAAGTTAGGCCTCCTCCATTTTCCTCCTTCAACCTTGTTGAAACTGGTTTGCCAAAATGCACCCTTTCTGAATGAACCCAGCACACACGCCATTTAAGGCGTAAAAACCCGAAACCGGGTGAAAATGCGCCAATGGTGCAAATTGTAGGATAGTTATGGGCACGCCATCCCCTAACCGCCTAGTACCTGGGCACATGGGTCATAGGAACTCACGCTTATGGCAAGAAGAGCTTAACGGTTTGAAACTGTTTTAAACACTCCGCGCTCTCTAGTTGTGGTCACATGGGGCATAATAGGACCATGGGATTCAAAACGTAACCTTTCTCCAACTGTTTGAAACCACCATTTTAAAAACGCGTGTCCCCATAATACAAAGGGTATGGGCATATGCAGTATAGTAAAAACCACGGGCTATAAACCCTGCGCACCATTCCACATATGGTTATATTATACATATCCCATACGACCAGGGTTTTGAGTTATGGTTTATATTCCCACGCGATAAATAAATGCATGGTCACATATCAAGTGATATGACCACGGGTTGGGGCTAAGCCCCGGCCCGACTCCCCGCCAAACTTTACAATTGGTAAATTTAAATACAATTATAATCGTATACATTACAAGTAACATCGTGTGGCCTATTGGCACGACGGACTTTGTTAAAGCGCTTGGCTGGTGGGGAGGTCCATGGTTTGAATCTGTTGGACTATACAAAATTTTAATAAACAAACCAAATAGACCAATACCGGGGTGCCACGTGGCAGTCCTTGACTGGGCCACGTGGCACCACACCATTTGCCGAAATTGATGCCACATGTCACAACACGATTCGCCCAGATGTCAGCCAATCCAAAACTACCACATCACCTCTACCATGTCATCATACGGTCACCACATCAGCGTACGATCATGCCACATCAGCATCCGTACAGACTGTACGGACTGCACAGTCAGCATCCATTATTTTTACCTGTTTGACATTCTGAACAGATTCTGATATCTCTCACTCCCGACGTCTGTTTGAGACGAAAAGAATTGCGTTGGGTTCATGATGACGAGGGCTACGCTCATGTTTGTTTTGAGGCAATTCCGAGAACGTTTATTTTTGAGCTAAAATTTGACCCCTGGTCCAGATTTTGATCGCACGAACAATGCCAATTCTCTATTTGTTCTATTTCAACAATTGATTTCCAATATTTTCAAAACAAAAATGCTTTTAAAAAGAAAAATGTTTTTTACTTTTCAAAAATAACCACACAACGGTGGTGGAACTAAGGAAAACCAATAACTAATGAAAAGCAACATGCAAAACCCAAACCAATCTTTCAATGAAGGCAAAAAATGACAAGCAGACAAGACTAGTCTTTTCAAATGCATGAGGGCAACAAATTTCCAAGAAATCGGAAATTGAGAAAGACAATTAATCCCAAATTTTAAACCGATAACCAAACAAGCACTCAGATTCGAAAATCATAGATTATATCCTTGCTAAGAAAAGGTCAAGAGATGACAGTTGAGAAAAATGAACAAGAAGTGATTTCGATTTCCGAAGACTAGTCATTCACAAAATATGAAGTCAAGAAACAATCAATCAGTGGCCCAAGAAGTTCTCTTCAAACACACATACAAATCTGGGTATCTGGGCATACAAAAGATCTTAATCTCAAAATTTTGCAAAATGGGTTCGCAGGCAAGCAGTGGTGTACAGTGCGAGAATGGAGCATTCTTGCAGGCTAGCCACAAGCAGAGTGCGAGAAGTTCACATTGGACTGCACAGTGGGGTGCGAACTCCAGTAGTTCTCGTAGGAAACAAAAGGGTTCAGTGCGAGAATAAATGAAACTAGGCAAAATTTGGAAAAAAGACAAAAAATTTGAAGGGACTTCTGCACCCAGAGAGGCTATCAGGGTCTCCTGAAGACTCAGAGATTGATAGAAATGAAAAAAGGCAAGGCAAGAGAAAATGGCCAAGGAAAAACACCAAAAACCACTAAATAAATGGGTTGCATCCTCAGTGGAGTCTCCAATTTTGTTATCAGACTAATCGGTAGGTACGGACACTAACAGATCTCCCTAGATCCACCTAGATCTAGAAAAAAATAGGACAGGACATGACTCTTTCCCTAAGTTGTGATCATTGAATCTGCTAATAAGGAGGAATAAGTGACATACCTTTGTATCGCTTCCTTAGGTCTTTGTTGCTCTCGCTTCACTTCAGTTCTCTCATGAGGCCAAGACCAAGACAACGCAAACCAACCAAAGTGAATATAGAAAAATGTATTCAACGACAACTTATGCATATGATCAAGGAATTACACAATAAACTAAGAATGACTTTATGGGAAAGGGACATGCCGTTGTATCATATTAATTGAAAGTAAAAGATACAACCTGATTTCCTTGATGTCGCAAGCTTCCTTTCAGTGACGCTTGGTTCCAACACACACACTTTCTCTGTACTTGCATGAAGAAGGTTCAATTCCTCTTGATAGACCAGCTAGGGCCTTCAAGCTTCTATCTAAATAGTGTTCTTCACACAATTCCTTCACCAATTCTTCAATTAATCTTGCTTAACCTTTTCCATGAGAAACCTTCCAATATATAGGAGAAGGAGAGATAGTTACATGGATGAGGATGATCCCATCAAATCTGAGAAGTCAGTAAAATGAAAACCATACGAATGCCAACTCATTTTCTAGAAGATTCCCTTCCAGAAACCTCGAGACCTCTTCTCTTTTCCAAGCTTGAAAATAGGTTCGCACCCTATGTATGGAGAAAACTGCGAGAAGTTCGCACCCTAGATGAAGGTGGCCTACGAGAATGAGGGATTCTCGGACCCTAGGCCATATGCAGCCTGTGAACTCAGTTTGAAAATATGTTTTTGGAAGGAGACAAGATCCACTTTTCTCAGGCAAAAATTTCTTGTTGGGAGCCTGAACACACCATTGTTAATACATCACCAAGATGACCAAAATCATGTCTAACATCTGCTCAACTGGAGGTTTCCCCCTCGAAGAGGCCCGTGAACATTTCTTTTAGATTCAAAGTTCTATTTCTGTTGTTATTCTTAGATCATTTCAGTGTTATTGTGGTGAGTGTTATTGTGGTTATATTGTTTTTAGTCTGCCATTACTAGCATTTTATTTCTATTCTACATACATTTTATATCTGGTATATTACAGTGACAGACATCCCATCTTCCCTGAACATTTTTGGATATAATTATTTTCTTGTTTGGGTACTCAATTGGCTCATATCTCATCCTATCATCCTCAATCTGATGGACAAACTGAGATAGTGAACAAATTTCTGGAAGGCTACCTTCGTTGTTTTGTCTCTGATAAACAAACATAATGGTTCAAATGGTTACCCTTGGAAGAATGGTGGTATAACACTTCCTTTCATACTGCAACAAAAATGACACCATTTGTGGCACTCTATGGATACCACCCTCCTTCCATCACTTCTTATCTAAAAGAAAAATCTAAGGTTCAAGAAGTGGAAGATCACATCGAGCATCAACAACAAGTTCTCCAAATATTAAAGGATAAGTGGACCATGGCACAAAATCGCATGAAACAACAAGTAGATCAACATCCTAGTGAAAGAAGTTTTGAAGTAGGGGATTGGGTATTTTTAAGACTACAACCATACAAACAGATGTCCCTCAAGCAAGCCAAGAAGGATCATAAATTATCACCAAAGTACTATGCCCCTTATAAGGTGTTGCAAAAGATTGGTAATATTGCATACAAATTGGAGTTTCCTGCATTTTCACGAGTACACCCAGTTTTCCATGTTTCATTCTTAAAGAAGGTTATAGGTGACAAGATCCCAGTTCAAACTATATTTCCAGAACTTGACGAGGAATGAAAAATCATATTGGATCCTGAAGCCATCATTGACACAAGAATTCACCAGCTGAGGAATAGATCCATTTCAGAGTATCTCATTAAATGGAGGAAACTATCGGCTGAAGATTCCACTTGGGAAGATGAGTTTTTATACAGAAGCATCTAGATTTACTCAAGTGTTGCGGACAACACTTGTCTCAAGGGGAGGGGCATGTTAAGCCCTAAATAGTGGCTCATTGTGCCTTAATTGGGGCATATTATATTAGTAATGTTATTTTATTTATGCCGGCTTTAGTCCATTAGTTGTAATTATACCTCTTAGTCTCCTATATATACCAAGGAGAAATTTTCATTTGGAGTCATCTTGTAATTGAACATTCATGTGGGCATAAGGAGGTTGCCCCCTTGAAGAGGCTTATTATCTGAATTTATCTCTTTTTCAAGGTGTTGAGTACTTATTCTAAGTTTCTTCTATGCTATATTGATATTTGGTTCCTAACACATGTAATAGCAAAAACAAACTCCCTCTTAGTATCACTTAACTAGCCATAAATGGAGTTAGCTAGTCATAAATGGAGTTAGTTATGCATAAGTGAGAAAACAAGCATGCAACTCATGCATGTGTGACTAATAATAGAAGTGAAGACTTAAGGTGAACTGCACACTTATCTAGGAAAACAAAATTCTCACTCAAGTGCACTCTCTAGCCATGAAATAAGAATTATCTCCTAAAATCAAGGAATTCCCCTAGAAAATAGGAATTTACCTAATGGTGGTTTATGATCCCATGGTTTTAGAAACCCATGTTATTTTACCATGGTATCACATATAGGAAACCACCTGCTAAAAATATACCTACTCAAAATAGACACTCTATAAATATACATGTTATAAATAGTAGTCCTCCTAAATAGTAGGAAAATGTGCATGTACTCCAACAGCCTAGGAGGAGGAATCCAAACAACAGCGACATAAGTCACTCCTGGATTGCAGCAGGAGCAGAGCCCGACGCCCATCAGTTTATATCATGATTCGTTTATAAAAGGGGTGATCGGATGGAAGTAAACTCAAAACGATATTGTTTCAACTCCGAAACTAGGCTAGGCATGCATGGACAAGTGAGGTCTTAGATAAACTTCAGACAGCGAGTTGTTGTAAGGGTGAGTAGGGGGAAGACTTGTATAAGAGAACTACAAAGGTCTGTCGTAAACATCAGGTTTCTAACAGACTGTAGGAGAAAACATCTGAACACAAGATCTTCTTACATTCAAATGTAGAAAATCGGAGAATACAATAATGCAACAATAAATCCTTTATCATAACATAATTGCAATGATTCACGCAAATCAGTCGATCACAAACTCTCTCAGTATGAGATGAAAACTAGACGGGGTGAGAAGACTGTCTATCATTAAACAATAAATCTTACATACAGATGCATAACCAGAGAACTAGAGTATCTGTTAAAACTTTACAGTCGGGAGCTTCTCTCTACCATCGATACCTTGAAAAATATCAAAACTATGTATATATACTCAAAACACTCGCCCAACAGAGGCCTACTAGACTTTCGGTATGAGGAGTCTCTTCAATCAAATCTGGCCTGCACTTCTTTGTCATACGCCACCTTAATTCTGCATGGCTCGCGCCAGAGGGTAGTTGAGCCCTTAAATGCTAAATTAGCATGCACAAGCTTCCCTGGCGAGTCGAGGACTCAGCGTGGCTTCCATGGAAAGAACCAGTACAGAGGAACATCTCGGGTAGACTTTCAGTCAGGACGTCCATACCTCACAATTAATGAGTGAGGCGAGGTTTCAACCACCCTCTTTCTTCTTCATTTGTTCCAAGCAGGTATCGAGATTTAGATCACGTTGAAATGGCATCTGAAGAACACAGTGCCACCCTTCTGAAACTCCACTCAACGCTTTTGGCACCTTTTGCACAACCCTTTCTACTCCCTCAAGTGACCACGGGTTGTGACCCTACACCTATATTCCTGAGTGCTTTCGGCATTTTAGGGTTCGTGGATAGGAAGGAGTAGATCTTTTCTCTAGAAAATCGCGATGGGAGAAATGCCAGGAGGGCCTAACGGTCGCCACGCATCCCCCCCACTACTCTGATGGTCCTGAATTAATTTAGTAATACTGTGAGCTCGGGTTCGAGACGTCTTCGAAGCTTCACGCTTCGTGGATATGAAAGAGCTGCTACTTGCGCTTCGAAATCACGAAGGGCGAAAACACGAAGAACCTAATTGTGCACCATGTGTTCCTCTGGGATGAACGGCTAAGATCGCTCTCAGCACTTTGGGACCCATTTTTCCAAATGATAAAAATTAGCACCCCTCCTTTAGGCCCATTCCCTTGTGACCAGGTGCCAAAACCATGGGCCTGATTTTGGGTTCTATCGGCGCTTCGGGATTCACGGTTTTGAGATGTGAAATGACGAGGGGTGCTTACCCCTCGAACTCCCGAATGTCGACATGGCACGGATGTGCGCCACATGTACTTAAGATGAATGGCTGAGGTAGAATTCATTATTTGAAAGGGGCTACCTTCATTCCTAGGCTCGCTTGTCGTGACCTGGCGCTAGGACCGTGGGCTCAGCTCCAAAAGTGCCCTCGGCATTTCGTCGATCGGCAATTTCAGCTGCAATGAATGGGAGGTCCCTTATCTCCCGAAACACTAATCCCTGCAACGCTGACTGGATGCCACCTGCCTTAACTAGATCGGATGACCCATACCTGTCTTGAACTATGCATACTACCTTTTGTGCTAAATCTCGGGCAGATTGGCAGCCATTAAATCCTGATGACCGTCGATCAATTTTATAGGTGGATCTCGGCTGCCGACAACAAAACATTTCTTGATCTCTTGACTTGTGACCCAAAAAGAGATTCTCTCGCTCTACGCTTGGGCGCTTCCCATGCAACCTACAGACCTGGGTACTTTCGTGCCCAAGACAAAAAATTTCGCTAACATTAGGCTCCATGGGGGATAGAGTCATCCCTGTGATGCTCTAAGAACTCATTCTGTAGCTTTAGTGCCTTACTATTGGCCTATGGATTCATTTACTAAGTCAAAAACATGCAAAAAGAAAATGATAAAAGAACCAAAGGACAATATTTACAAACAAAGGATCCATTTAAGGCTCAAACAAAACATTTCTTCATAAAATACCCATTCACTAGGCTATTGAAAACCTCTTCACCCTCCAAATCTTACAACATGTACGTGTTGTTTGAGAAAGCCTCAGAGATTGTGAAGGGGCCGATCCAGAGGGTGTCAAACTTGTCGTGTTTTTCCTTATCCTGTCTAGGAGCATCCCACTTAAGTACCAAATCCCTGATCTCAAACTCTTTCTTCCTGACCTTCCTACCAAAAGCATGTTTGACCCTTTGCTGATGACTATGAGATGCGTCCTTCACCTGTTCCCTGATTTGTTGTACTTCCATTATCTGATAAATCCTTCTAGTCATATGATCTGGATCTCTTTCATAGTCTTGAAAGAACTTCGCCACAGGTAAGGCGAGCTGAGTGGGAAAAACTGCCTCTGCTCCGTAGACCAGCTGAAAAGGCGAGGTGCCCAGGGATTTCTTCATTTTCACTCGAACAACCCATAGAGAAAACTTCAAATTTGAATCCCATGCCCTTTTTTTGTCCTCCAATAGTCTTTTGATGATCCTTATCAGGCTTTTGTTGGAGGAATCTACTAAACCATTGCCCCGGGGATAGTAGGGGGTGGAGTGAATTAGCGAGATCTGGAACTACTCACAGAACTTAATTAGAGGCTCAGACTTGAAACAAGCAGCATTATCAGTGACGATCCTTCTGGGACAGCCAAATATAGCTATGATATCCTCTAGGAAGCTGATAATTACTTTGTGTGATGTACTTCTGGTGGGGGCATCTTCTATCCACTTGGTGAAATAATCTGTTGCAGTTAGGATCCATCTATGTTGGCCACTTGAGGGAGGATGGATTTCCCCGATGAAGTCTAGCCCCCACTGTTGAAAAGGTGTTGAAGCCACTACAGGCTTCAGTGGTAGTGGTCTAAGATGCTTCTTTCCTGAGAACTTTTGGCATTTGATGCAGGTCCTGATTTCTCTGTAGACATCAACGAATAAAGTGGGCCAGTAATACCCAGCCCTGAAGATTTTGTGAGTTGTGGTCTTCCAGAAATGATGCCCCCCACAAAGGCCTTTATGGAAATCAAGCATGACTTTCTGGGCTTCTGTTGGGTTCAAACATCTTAGCAGCATCCCCAGAGGGTCTCTCCAGTACAAGACTTGCCCAATGAGGCAATATCTAACCGCCTTGAGCTTTAAAGATCTCGCCTTACTTTTACCCATTCCATCCGGGGGTTTCAACTCCTACAGAAAGTACAAAATGTCACGATACCAGGCACATTCTTCCAGTGATAAGCCGTCCCGAGAGCATTGGCAGGGCAACTCAGCTTGTTGAGTTCTTGAGCAAGTATTTATGAAACTAACCCCCAAGGCTTCGTAATTGGATTCAGCTAGTAACTTGGCTAAACCTTGCCCCTTAACCAACTTGGTGGGCTTTATCTCCAAGTCAAATTCCAGGATTCTAGCGATCCATCTGCCTCTTCTCCCGTCTATATCGTGTTGTACAAGGATGTCCTTCACAGAAGCCGAAGGAATGTATGTCGTCACCTTTGAGTGTAGAACATAGACCCTGAAAGCTTTGAGAACTTTCACTAAGGCATAAGCCTATTTCTCCATGATTTCATACCTGATCTCTACATCTCTTAATGCCTTGCTGAAGAAGGCAATGGGTTGTTCTCTCCCTTCCTCATTTCTCTGCAACAAGACCGTTGCTACTGTATCAAAAGAAGCGAAAGAGAAAATTAGGAATTCTTTGGAATAGTCAAGACTGATACGCACAGGTGCCTCAGTCAATGCCCTTTTTATTTAGATAAAATATTCCCTGGGTTCGACAGTCCATTTCACTTCATTTCCCTTCATGAGCATGGTTGTGATGTGTTTCACCAACTCAGCAAAATTTGAGATGAATCTCCTCAAAAAGTTGATCTTTCCTAAAAAGGCATGGACTTCCTTTTTAGACCTAGGAAGTGATAGGGTTTGAATTGCCTCCACTCTGCTGGGATCAATTCTCACTCCTTCCACTGATACTATATGGCCTAATAGCTTTCCATCCATCATAGAAAAAAAGGATTTCTTGGGATTTAGGGAAAGACCAAACCTATGGCACTTCGAGAAAACTTTCCTTAAGTGATAGTAGTGCTCTTTATCAGACCTGGAGAAGACCCTGATGTCGTCTAGGTAGATTACCACAAACTGGTCTTTCTCCCTGATGAAGGCTATATCCATGGCTCACTAAAATGTTTCTCCTACATTCGTTAGTCCAAATAGCATTTTGGCATACATGAATGTCCCCCAAGGAGTGGTGAAGGTTGTCTTTTCCCTGTCCTCAGGCATGACCGATATTTGATTATATCCAGAAAACCCATCGATCATGGATATCCTGGATGCACCGGTTACCCTCTGTAATATGTGTTCCATCTTAGGTAGGGGGTAATTGTCTTTCTTCAAGCTCCTGTTCAGGTTCTTGAAATCGACACAAAGCCTGATTTCTCCACTTTTATTCCTTACCGGGACCAAATTGGCCACCCATTCGGAATATCTCAAGGGGATGATGATCCGAGCCTCTAACAACTTCTTCACTTCTTTCTCCATGATAGGAAGCAACATGGGATTTATCTGTCTTAACTTCTACCTAAATGGCCTAGCCTCTTCCCTCAGTGGGATCTTGTGCTCAATGACAGATGTATCATAAGTCTTGAGGTCTTCGTAGGTCCAGGCAAACACATCAACGAATTCCTTTAATAATTTAGTATATTTCGTCCTCTTTCCAATGGTCAGGTTGCTCGACAATTTGACAAACCTAGGCTCCTCCTGTGTGCCAATGATGCATTTGGTTGTATCAGCATCTTCATTTGAAACCTTACCCTTTACTGCCACATCATTCCCATCGAACAGTCTTTCTAAAGGGACTAGTCCCCTCGGAATGTGATTACCAGGAAACTGAATAATCTTGTGATTAGAAATTTCATTTAAAAACACCTCAGGGTGAGGGTCACCTTCCGGGTCAGGATCCTGATCAATGTGCAACACAGAAAACTCATCAACCGATTGGAGGAATTTTTTGATTTCCAAATCATCTTCAAATACCTTCCAATGCTTGACATTGTCCGATACAGAGGGCCTATATTTTATTTCGACATCACCTTTTATCATAGGCGGTGGAGGAACTTTGAGCAAACTAGCTGAGATGACTAAAGAATCAGCTGAACTATTTTCCCCCCTCGGAATGAAAGAAATGTTAAAAGCTAGGAAGAAATTATCAATCAGGTCCCATACTTCATTTCTGTAATTTCTGAGTCGGGGATTATTAGCACGATAAGCAATTCTGACTTGCTGGATAATCATCTCAACATATACAAATATTGTTATCTCCTTAATTCCCATTTCCTTCACAACCCTCATACCAAGAACAAGAGCTTCATACTCTGCCACATTGTTGGTGGTTTCAAATTCTAGCTTGTATGACAGGGATATGGCCTCTTGACAAGGTGATATGAAGACCACTCCAGCATCAGTGCCTTCGCTAGAAGAAGCTCCTTCAAAAAACATCTTCCAAACAGAGGGGGTTGGAGGTGGAATCAGATAATCAAGACTGGGCTTCTTTCTAACTTGGAAAGTGTCTTCAGGAGCATCAGTGAGCTTCAATAAACTAGACCCCAAATCGGTATCAAGTGAAAAGATGGGGTGATTGGTGGGGTTTTCTTCATCACTAACAATCTAGGCCAATTGAGCTTCTCTATATAACCTCCTTTGTTCCCCTCCGAAGACTGGAATTGTGGCATACGTTAGATCCATCTGTAATGTTCCTCCAAGATTTTTTATCCAATATCTAGACAACAGCATGCCAAATTTGGGGGGGACGTCAGCTACCACAATATCCATGACCACACTCTTCATGGGTAGCTGAAACAAAGAAACCACCAGGTCTTTGATGACTCCCAGACACTGCACTCTCCTTGAATCGAAAGAGTACAAATCATGATAAGTTTTTGTCACCTCTAGCCCCAATTCTTCCATTACTACTTTGGGCATAAGGTTATGGGAAGACCCTGAATCCATGAGGTAGTTATGTAGCACTTTATCATGTATGTTCAGGGATGTATAGAAGAGAGGGGATGAATCATCTCTATATTCTACCATGGGCCCTAGGAAAACTACTGGCTTTTCATCTTGGAGATTTATTGAGTCAGTGGAAGGCTGGGGGGGTTCAGATTGTAGCATCTTGGAGAGGGACTTTTTGAAATCTTCATTTTTAACTAGTTCAGATAAGGGTACAGGAATTCTAATCTTCTGAATCTCGTTCTCAAAATTGAAGGAGGGAATAGGCTTAGGAG
>SNQJ01S0057153.1:78247-118859 GCA_010110895.2 Picea sitchensis
GAGCTGTCTTCTTCAAGCAGGCTGTGAGTAGTTTGTTGAAGGTCGAAGAGGGGGAGGGAGGGGGCGGCGGCTCCCCTCCGTCCTGACTAGCCATGGCGGCCGATCCACTCAGAGCACGTCAACCCTAATCGTTTCAGCGCGTCACCAGCATTGTTCCTAGAACAGTTCTATGAAAGGCCGATTCTCTGTCAGAACACATATGTTGTTACCCATAGAAGACAAAGAGAAAAAGACAAAATCTATTTCAAGGATACTTCTCATGAGTGGGAAGGAGCTCTTGAATGAAGTCAAAAACGAGAAATAAATGTAGTTTGTTGTAGTGAGAAAGCCTAGAGTTATCCTTATGAATACTTTTGTAGGAGACTTACCTATAAAAATCCAAGAACTATTAGAAAACTTTGTTGATATAGTCATGGATGAGTTACCACACTCATTGCCACCCATCAGGAGTATAAGCCATCATATTGACCTTATTCCAGGAGCTATTTTACCAAACAAAAAAACTTATAGGTTGACGCCTAGAGAGAATGATGAAGTCAAAAATCAAGTCGAGGAGTTTTTGGATAAAGGTTTAGTCATGGAAAGCCTGAGCACATGCGCAGTACCGACTGTATTAAGCCCAAAGAAATATGTAGGATGGAGGATGTGTGCAGATTCCTGAGCCATCAACAAGATAACCATTAGATACAGATTTCCTTTACCGAGGATGGATGATTTGATGGAATATTTGAGTGGGGCAAGCTATTTTTCAAAGATAGACTTGAAGATAAGATATCGTCAAATACGAGTGAGAGAGGGAGATGAATGGAAAATAACATTCAAGACAAATGAAGGATTGTTTGAATGGTTGGTCATGTCATTTGGGTTGACAAATTCACCAAGAACATTTATGAGGTTAATGAATCAAGTGTTGAAAGACTTCATAGGAAAATTTGTCATAGTATATATGGATAACATACTAATCTTCGGTAAGACAAAGGAGGAACACTTAAGACATTTGACATCAGTGATGGAAAGGTTGTAGCAAGAGAAATTGCTAATAAATCTGAAGAAGATTTTTTTTATGAAGAAGGACCTCATATATTTGGGTTTCGTGATCTCTTCAAATGAATTGAGGATGGACCCAGAAAAAGTGAGAGCGATCAGAGAATGCCCATCGCCGAGCATCATATTTGAGGTAACAATTTTTCATGGGTTAGAAAACTTTTATAGAAAATTCATCATAAATTTCAGTGGCACATGTACACCCATGCTCGACACTGTGAAGAAGAAACACAAGTCCTTCAGTTGGATAGAGGAAGCTGAAAGAAGTTTCAAAGTGTTGAAGGAGAAAATCACAGAGCAACCAATTCTGGTCTTCCTATATTTTGGAAAAACATTTCAGGTGAGATGCGACGCAAGTGGATTAGATATTGGAGTAGTCTTGGGTCAAGACAATAGGCCAATTGCTTATTTTAGTCAGAAACTGAATGACGCCAAGAAAACGTATTCCACGTATAACAAGGAATTTTATGTAGTGATTCAAGCTTTGAAAAAATGGAGACATTATCTAATTCCGAAAGAATTTGTCTTGTATAGTGATAATCATGCTTTGCAGTTTATTACTAGGAAATAAAATTTGAATCAGAAACACACAAAATGGGTAGAATGTATGCAGAATTTTACTTTTGTTATCAAACACAATGTTGGAACTGCTAACAAAGTTTTAGATGCTTTGAGTAGAAGGATTTTGATTGTACAGGAATTCCAGGTGGAGACCTTTGGGTTTGAACACCTCAAGGAGATGTATAAATAAGATGTAGGTTTCAAAGAAGCTTACTAGGCATATAAGAATCCTTTATTGGGAGACAGAAGCCCATGGACTGAATATTTGATCCAGGATGGATTACTATTAAAAGGGAGCCAATTATGCATTCTGAAGTTCTCAATGAGAGACAACCTACTAAAAGAAAAACACAGCGGAGGTTTAGCTGGACACTTTTGGCCAAGCATGAAAGATGAAGTGAAAAAATTTGTGAACAAATGCAGAATTTATCAGTATCAAAAAGGAAGACAACAAAACACTGGTTTGTATCAGCCATTATCAATTCCAGAAAGGTCATGGGATGCAATCAGTATGGATTTTTTCACAGAGCAAGGTCGACAATGGGATCAAATTCTGGCATGAGAAGAATTTGCATTCAACAATTCAGTGAACAGGAGGACAGGAAAAAGTCCATTTGAAATTGTGTATGGTATACAACCAAGAGGGATTATAGAGTTGAGAGATTTGAATCAATATGAGTTCAAAAGTGATGGAGCAAAGGATTTTGCAACAGAAATGCAGAACTCCATGACAGAGTCAGAGAGAAGCTACAAGACAAAAGTCAGAAATACAAGAGCAGAGTTGATCACAAGAGAAGAGATTTTCAATTGGAATTTGGATATGAAGTTTTGTCTCATTTGGGAAAAGATAGATTCCCGAGAAGAACGTACAATAAGTTAAATATGAAAAAGATAGGACCATGCAGGATTGTCGGAAAATTTGCAGCTAATGCTTATGATATTGCGTTGCCAGACAATGTTGGGATATCACTGATATTCAATGTTGCAGACCTGTATCCTCACAGGAAAGATGAAGTAGGAGAATCAGATGATCATAAAGAAATTCAGTGGGAAGAGCAATTTCCCTCAACAGAAAAACATCAGATGGAGAAAATTATTGAACAGAGGGATGGCAAGAAAACTAGGAGGAAGACATATGTTGAATACTTAGTGAAGTGGAAAGATCATCCAATGGAAGATGCAATTTGGGTCACAGAACCTGATATTTTGAAGCATGGAAAAACATTGCAGGAGCTCATGGACAAGATTCCATGGAAAAATTTTAACCAGGGAGTATGATGTAGGAGCATCGCCTTCAAAGTCAACAATGCACACATGGAGGTAGAAGAATGACATATCAGTAATGACAGAGTTTCAAATCAAGAATTTAACTCAGAATGTAATCAGTTTTTGATATATTTTTGAATACAACATTTTAAAATGTAACTTGTTTGTAAAGTCTAGAAGGACTGTAAGAAATTTCAGATATGGAGTGTCGACTCTATCTGGCAATGACTAGTAGTTATTGTAATAGGACAGAGTAGGTAATATCTTTGAATTTGAACTGATAGATTTTAGAACATGATGAGAGAGCTCGTGGAGCGGTCCTTAGATATTTTTTCAGTATTGTATTAAACATATAGAACAGATAGGCAAAATAGAGAGATCAATAGAGAAAAGTAGAGTAGCAGAAAACACTATGTATTTTGTTTTTCATGAATGAATAGAACAAATAAAAATTGTCCCAAATCCTTGGACTGTGTTCATTTCATGTCTGGTTGAATGAATTTTATTGTGTGTGTATGATTTATTACTTCTTTCATGTATGATTGTTAGAGAGATATTGACTGTATGAGTTCCTGATGAAGTTGGTTGAGTTTCAATCATTTCTCTTCTGATACTTGTATGTAAGGTGTGCACCTCAAATGCAAGGAGTGCGTCGATTGAGTCTCGGATTGACTCAGAGAATTTTAGAGAGAATCAGAGAAGCTCAGACCAAGTGCAAGGTGTGCACAGTTTCAAGAGGCCAACAAGATTCGAAGAACAAGCGCAGAAGAATTACAGGTGGGCGAGAAGCATTTTCTTTTCAAGAAAATCCTTCGAATTGAGTTATTCGAAATCTCGAGAGCGCAAAGTGTGCATGGGATATAGAAATCCTTTTAAGGATAGAAGATCAGAAGAGATAACACTTTTCATGAGTGTTAACGAGGTCCCAGAGGTGGATTTATCAGGGAACAAAGGTTTGTAACCTTTGAAGGCAGATAAATCTTCCAAGGCAGAGAGATATCAAAATCTTAGGAGGAATAACAACTGTGATCGTCAAATCACAGGGAAGAAGATAAAAAATCGTCAAATTAGAAGAAGTGCACGAACCTTATCACTTCGTGTATAGAGGAGAGAGGCTACTGAGGTTGAAACTTGATATTTTTGGAGTGCGAAGACCCGGAATAGAATTTTGACCATCAGATTAGTGGGATAGATTTGATTCGTCAGATCACTAGAGGCGAATACCAAGCATCGAATTACCAGGAGGAATCATAATCATTGGTTGCTGGAAGATCATAAGGGAGAGTGGCTTGAAACTTGATATTTTTCAAGCCCGGAGTGCCAGAACGCCAAGGTGGGATATCAGTCATCTGATTGATCAAGTGTGAGCCGTCAGATATCACAGGTGCACAAGGAGTCAAGTTGAGACTTGAAATACCCAAAGCATGGATATTCGAAGGTCCATGAGTCGTTGATCTATGAGGAGACACTTGTTAGTAGATCTTGTACTCCAGGAAAAGTTGAAGTAAGTTTTCAGTTTGAGAATTGAAAATGTCGGAGCACGGAGAACCAAAGTCTCGAAATAATATTTGGGTCATTGGATTCAGAGGACATGTGGTGAGAGATCAACATTTTGCTGACTCGCAACTTCCAAAATTCAAAGGGAAGAGTCGTAAGGATTCACGAACCTGAGTTCGCGATTTGATTGTAGCCATCAATCGAGGAAAGATCATGGACCATTTATTCGCCCAAGGAGATATCAAGAAATTGGATATCGGGAGAAGAGAGGTGAGTGATTCCCCAACTTCACGAAATGAAAAATCTCGATAATTGCTTGAGGTTGAACCTCGGGTCATAGTCGGAGGTCATATGGAGGGAGGAGCTAGAAAGTGCTAAGCCCTGTCGGAATTCCGGAGATCATGAGGATCGAGGTGACTCACACGCAAAGGTCCGATACAGGATTTCATGACGTGCCTTTTGATTTGGATTGTGGTCACGGGTAGTGTTCACGTGGAGAAGGATAAGGGAGGAGCTAGCAAGTGCTAGGCCCCTGTCGGAATTTCATAAGTCGGGAGAGTCGGGGTGACTCACGTACAAAACACCTGATACACGAAATCACGAAACTTATTTTGAGAGGCATGCAGTCACAACCGGTGGTCATGTGGAGGGAACTTGCACCCAGTGTCTATTCACATGGGTGCAGTTCACAGAGGACCTATGGATTTTCTTAGTAGAGGTTCTAGCAAGGACCCAAAAGAGCTAATCCATCTTAGTTTAGTGAAGATCCAGTGACCGAGAGGTCGATAGACCCTACTGAGGTAGGGGGGTTGCATCAAATAACATGGCTAGTATAAGGACTGCATCAAATAACATAACACCATGTTCCCTCTCTTGAACTCCCTCAAACTACAAGGTTGACACCTCAACAAATGTATGAAAGAAGAGCAAAGGGACTATGTTTCAAATATGACAACAAGTATAGTAAGGGGCATGTTAAGCCATACATATTGAGTTATTACATTTGTGTTGTTATAATAGTGTTTTACTTATTATTCAACTAGACCCTTTAATTGTAATCGTACGCTTTATCTCCTATATATGTCAAGGAGACCTAGTTTTAGAAGGATGACATCTTGTACATTTGTTATATTGTAAAAGGAGGTTTCCCCCTTGAAGAGTCTTATCATTCATTATTCTATATAATTCTCAAGGTGTGGAGTTACTTCTCTTGCTATTCTTATACTATGTGTTTCTCATCATGTAAATACTCAAGCAAAATTAAGAGCACCAACTGTCACAAATAATTATTCTCCCTCCACTAATTGTCTCTTTCATTGCCTTCATATAGCCACAACAATGTTATACCTAATGTCATGGACTTCCATGGGAAAATGAATAACCTATAAAAAAAGTCGATGGAACTCTCTCATGAGATATATCACACTTGTCCTAGCTTTGATACCAATTGTTAAGAATATAAATTTAAATATCCAAAAACTTGAAAAATAAAGACCACCAACCCACAATGATTGCAGAAGAAAACCAACAATACAACAATGGCATATTGATGATATAGTAGTAAAATAAAAAATAATGAGGTAAAACCTCCACTCTCAAATATGAATCTTTATATTCCCATGTGCTTCAAGTAATGACACAAAGCACCATCTTTAAATACAAAATATTCATAGAAACTTTCCCAATGGCAATCCTCACTCTTCACTCTTCAATTGTTTTCATGCTCATCTTAGCAAGACACAAAATTTTGCTAAATCCTTACAAATAACATACAAAAATTACACAACATTATAACTCAATGACAACTCATGTGAAAACTACACATCAAGCAAAATCTATTTTCAGCCAACATTGTTGTCTTTGAGACTTGTTTAGAAAACCCCACCTAAAGAAAATCAAGGCATAGAATCCAATATTAGTCATTTGTTTAATATGGAAGAAGAGAGAGAGAATGAAGATTCGTTCATCAAGAACAAGTAAAACATTAGTTTGACAAGATAACCATGTGAAGAGAGTTGGGGATAAGCGATTTATTACTAGTATTGGATAAATCCCATGAGAAAAGAGGCAATCACACCAAATTCAATCCCCTTTCGTTAGGTTCTATTATTTTGTAAATGGAATTACATAAAGAAAATGGGTGAAATTTGTGTGTCCTTAAGGCCTTGAACAACATAAGGATGAGATTGAAAATGGTACCATTAATATCCTTCAAAATATTTCTTCTTGGTTGAGATTCCTCAAATATCTACCATGTGTGATGTCTAAAGATGTCCCAAAAAATATAAACAAGTCTATAGGAAATAAATATGGGCTGAGGGCCTTACCCAATATTATTGTACCCTTATATTTCAGTAAAATATCACTCTTTGTTGGATACTCGATGGGTTTATTTTACTTTCTCTTATGGATTATATAAATTCATTTGTACACATGCTCTTCCATATGATGTATATAATGTTTTTGAGTAGTATCAACATTTTACATTAAAGTTCCTACATGATTACCAATAAATTCTAGTATTTTGTTTTCCAAAATTCTATCGAATGAGAGTAGAGATGAAGCCATACCAAATCACTAAGATATTATTTTCCATAATAAAAAACCTTATTCTATTATATCATATGTAGAGGAGTAGAATTGATGCCATGGGGACCAATGTATCACAATCATTAGTAAATAGGTTTCATTCAATAAGACAAATAACAATAGTCACTAATAATCATTCCCAACATGCTCCTATAATGGGGCAATCAATACTATTGCACCCTCAAATTATATTAGAATATCACTATTTGTTGGTTGCTTGATGGATTCATTGTACTTTCTCTTATATCACTCATGCTTTGGATGTTCACAATCCATCAAACTTTCCTAATTGGGTTATTTTCATTCCATTATTGTTTTGAAGGGGATTTTTCCAAGGGGGGGGGGGACTTCTCTATTCACATTCTGTTTTTATTGCTACTTGTATGTATTTTTGGGGGGTATATCCTCTTATCCTAGAGTTTGGTAAGTTAACCCTTCCATGATATGGGGTAATATCCATTAATGTAGATGGTTTAAACAACAAATTTGAATTCTTCAAGAGAGAAATTGTGAGGGTGGCTATCTATTTTACCAAATTCACCTAGGACATGCACGTAGATGCCACCTCCTTTCAAGTACACAAGCATAAGAACAAATATAAAGGGTAAATCTTATCATTAAGGTAACTTGAACCCTATTGGGGGAAATAACATTGCACATGTTTCATTGGCTCGACAAGCCCCCTTTGATCTGATTCTCTACATTGATATGGTCTGGGATATTTTTCTCACTTGTCCCATGAGATATGAAATTTATTGTCACCAAAAATAGAGGCCCCTTATGCACCATGCTTATACCACTTTTTCTTATCTCTCTTGGAAGTTTTATTTACCATAGTAAAACCATCAAAATCCTCTAGATGTTCTAGGGTAGGGATATCGAGGGGAATATATGGACAATCTATGGCTAGATTCCCGAATTTATGGCATTTTCTATAAGGGAAGGGGATTTTTCCATAACCAATACTTCGAAACCATTCCTAATTATAGGAGTCAATCATAACTAATTGTAGCAAATGGAATGGATAACTTCATTTGAACACAACCTTTTTTCATAGGATGTATATACATTTGTTTGAGCAATATCAATTTTTTTAATTAAAGTTCCTATGTAATTACCAATAACTACTAGGATTTTTTTCTTTCCAAAATTATATTGAATGAGAGTAGATATGAATCCATACCAAAGAATTAATATATTATTTTTCATAATAAAAAATCTTTGTCTAATATCTCATGTGTAGAGGAGAAGAATTGATGAAATGGGAACCAATGTATCAGAATCATTAGTAAACATATTCCATTCAATAAGAAAAATAACAACACTCGCTAATAATCACTCCCAACATGCTACCTTCAGTTGTAACCATGATTTATGCTTCAAGTTCTCCTTGCACCATGTTTACATGCACCTTGCACATTGTTGCAACCCTCTCTCCAACAACTCTCAACTATCCTCTTAATAGCAGGTCACATGCATTCAATGTAACTTTGAGATTGACATACAAGTAGATTCTTGAGTTTGATAACTTACGATGAACAAAAACACAAACAAGAAAATATCATTTTTGTCATTACTATGTGTTTCCTGTCATGTAAAGACTCAAGTAGAATTATGAGCACCAACTATAAAGAACGTGTGTTTTCCCTCCACTAGTGATCTCTTTTGTTGTCTTTATATAGCCAAAACAATGTTATACCCAATGTCATGGAATTCCATGGGTAAAGGAATATCCTACAAAAAAAATCGATGGACCTCTCTCATGAGAGATATCATGCCCATGTCATCTATAATACCAATTATTAAGAATATAAATTTAAATAGCAAAGAACTTGTGAACTAAAACAAACTAGCCCACAATGAAATCACAATAAAACCAACAATGCAACACTATTGTTGTAGTGGTAAAATTCCCCAAATGAGGTAAAACCTGTTAAATTTTCGCTATGCTAGGCTCAATTATGAGGTGTATTCCAATTTTAGCATTTACTTAAACCATAGACAAATGTAGCTACACCATCAAAAATTTATGCAATAACCAATATCACAAGAAGAAATACCATGCACAAGAACATAAGAAATATCATGGGAAACCCTTCTCAACAAGGGAATAAAACCCAACAATCCTTTGCTATATTCTCAAGAGAAAGAACTACCACACCATAGACCTGACACACAAAAGGGTGCTCTCCAAAATCAAGAATCTAGCACCCAACAAGGGTGTGCATTTCATCCCTAGAAGATGTACTTTCTGAAATTTCCAAAATCACATGTGTGTTGTGTTTCCTCAATGGGGAAACACCTTTATCTATACTATATTGGACACATCAAAAGTGGTGTCTATTGGCAAAACAAGGCCGAACTCAATAACTCATAATATAATTAATAATTACCATATTAATTATATTTCACTTTATGGTGGGGCCGACCTATACCCTTTACATCACAATTAGGGTTACAGGAAAATCTAACTCTTAGACAATATAGCAGGGGATCTCACACACCCACTATTGCTCATCCACTAGGGGCACGTCCACCTGTGCTCAGCCACAAGGACGTCCAACTCAACATATATCTATGTCATTGAGTCTCATAGGAGAATCATATGGACACACACTCACTAGTGCTCAGCCACTAGGGTCACATCCACCTATGCTCAGCCACAGGGAATTCCTACTCAACATATCTCTATCTCACTGAGTCGCACAGGAGAATCATCTAGAGTACCACATTGTCTCAAATCTCTACACAGAGGAGAAAAATACACCCATCACATGGGCACCTTCACCACTCATAGGGGTACACATCGTTTCATCTCAAACGACACACCCATATTATGGGCATCCTCCCCACACAAGGGTACACAACGTTCCATCTCAGTCTTAGAGAGGAATGACACACCCATATCATGGGCAAACCCAACTTATGAGATCTCTCAAAGACCGACTCACTCAGTCTGTTTCCTAGAGGATGTCTCAAACAATTGTAATCATCAACACTCCCTCTCATCTAGGGAGGCATTCTCCACCAGGGAAAGTTTCTCACAAAAGTACTTGAACTTCGCCTTGGAAAGACATTTAGTTAAGATATATACAATCTTCTCATGTGTAGGAAGGTATTGCATGTGTACTTATTTCCTCTGCACCATGTATCTGATATAATGATATTTTATCTCAATGTGTTTCCATCTATCATCAAACACAGGGTTCTTAGAGAGATTCACACATCGCTGGTTATCACAATGAATAATGGTAGAATCCATCTCATGATCAAATAAATATTTTACGAGATTGTGAAGCCACACTGCTATCAGTGTTTAATGGAAACCTGCACAAGATATCTAGCTAGAGAAACTACAAACAAAGCTTATCAAGAAAGGAAGAGAGATTCAATATGGAAGAATGAGAAAATATATTCACACTACTCCAATGAGCTGATGATTGATACATAGATCATGATCAATATGATACAATAAATGAGTGGAATACACTCATATATAGGGAAAAACATTCCATAATTAAGAAAATCAATCAAGCAGTTAGCTTTCCTTAGCAATGCATGCATGCATAATAGTGATGGTAAAAATAAAATTCTAAAATAGAACTAGTCAGTTAACTCCCACTGAACTAGTGTGTCGAAAATAGGAATTTCTCCAACACCCCCCCTGAACATCACTATGGAGTAAAAAATGAGTCTTGGATACTAGGCCATTTTAGGTACTCATGTATAATGCAACTAATAAAAATTGAATACAAGTGAGGAAAGAGGGAAAACCATGTGGGAACAAACCCCCCCCTCAAAAGATAATGTATCAAAAGAAGAAAATGATAGCTTCTAGGAAACTGTGTTCTTCACTGCAAGACAATCCTGCAAAGATTGAAACTTCTTCTCACTGAAAGTCTTTGTGAACATGTAGAAATCTTTATGGATCTGATGAATTCCTTTGGCAACTTGTCGGTCCTTGTACCTCTTGATTCTGTGGACCCATATGCACCTGAAAATATTCCTTTCAGGTGGAAGTGGAACCAGATGCGAAGTTTGATTCTTTAGGAGTGAGTCATACTCCTTCTACATGGTTTCTTGCCATAATGGATTTCCCATAACCCTATTGTAGGTCTGTGGATAAGAAGAATGAACCATATAACAATGCATGGGAATCACAGTTTCTGAAGATGAAAGTACATGAGAAGGATCCTCATGCTGAGATTGAGTCATCCTTGAATCTAATGGATTCCTTGCAAGGTTTCCTATTGCCTGAAGTGTGGTATGTTCCTTCTTGGGAATCTGTTGAAGCTTCAGCATTGGCTTCTTATCTGGATGTACTACCTGCTTATTTCCATGTACAAAATCTGAGTGTATGGAATCATCTCTGATGTCTGAAACTGATGGAAGAACAAGAGTATATTCATGTTGCACTAGAGGTGCATGAAAAATACTATCCTTATGTGTAAGTATAATATAGGAGTCATCGTCAAAAAACTTAGTGAATTTATACAACATTGACTTGTGATCCACCTCACCAATTGCACTGATGGAATTGTCATGCATTCCAATTACTGAAACTGAATCTGATGTAAATTCAACCTTTTTACCTTTCTAAGTGATATGATAAACTGAGAGAAGATTCATAGAAATATTTGGAACATGTAGAACATTCTCAAAACTGTCATTGTGGAGCTCTACTCTCCCTTCTCCTGCTGTTGCTACTAAAGTATCATCCCCCATGAGAATAGGGGGTCTTGAGCTTCCTCTTTCACTGCCATATGATGGGATGCACCAGAATATATAAGCCATGAATCAAATGAGGAGTTAATTGCAACCAGAGCATGGTGATTACCTTTCTTAGGAGCAAGATATTCTTCCTTTTGCTTCTTGACTCCCTTTGGAATGAAGTTACCAAGGTTGTTCTGTTGAAGTGTCTGTGCCATAAGATCAATTTGTTTCTTCATGCATGTGGATTCTTCATGATTCAGTTTATTGTAGTAAGTGCACTGCTTTCCCTTCTTCTTATTCTTGAAATCTGAAGAGTCTTTGGAACCTGAAGAATCATTAAAGGGTTTGGAATATCCCCCATTTTGTTTGAATGACCCTTTTCCATCATGTATGGTGAGTGCATGTGCTTTGGGATATTTCATGAGGCCCATTTGTATGATTTTTGTCTACTCTTGTGTAAGAGACTCAATGAACTGAGCCAACGTAGGCATTTTCCAATTTGTTCCAAAGAGACATCTTCCAGAATGGAAATTGGAGACATATACAGCATATTTTGGTCTTATCTTGGCCAAGATTGTTAGAATAAGTTGTTTCTCTTGTGTAGACTTATCAATATCACATTCAGCCAAGCTCAATAGAAAATATTTAAATTTAGTAAAAAAATCTTGTATATTATCAAAACTTTTAGGGTCTAAGGTATTCAACTCTAACTCAAGCATATGACCTCGCATCTCATCCTGCTTTCCAAAGATTCCTTCCAAGGTGGTCCAGATCGCGTTTGGAGTATTGCATGTAGCAACATGAAACCACAAATAAGTGGATATTAACTCAAGAAGTAGTCTTGTGGCCTCATACTTATGGTTTTCCCATCTCATCTTCTCAATCGTTGATGTAGGTTATGTTTATGTTGCCATCGTCAAATTATATAGTCATTTTCTTTTGAGTTGGAATGTCGCCTTGGTATTCCAATCAAAATGATTGTATGGTGTGAGGATTACCACCAATTTTGACTGTATAATAGTTGTCATATCCATCTCTCCCACTGTTTATAAGAACCCCTAAAAATTTACTCTCAATCTGGAAGTGAAAAATTAAGAAATCACGACAGAAATGGCACTTTAAGTGAAAATTCCTATCAGTTTCAAGAGATGATATTGTGACTTACTTTCTGAGAAAATGATGAAGAATCTCTCCAAATGGTTGAAAACCCGCTTCCAAAATGGGTCGATTTACTTCTCATGTGGTTCGTTTCCTCAAAAAAATTATATGTTTGGGACAAGTCACTGTAGAAAGGTATGGCCATGGATTCATATCAGTTTAATGAGGCTATATTTCATGAACTACCAAACTCAATGCTATATATTCTAATTCTGTAGTACTTAAGGCCACATGCCTATGTTTCCTTCTACACTAGGAAACCATGGCAGACCCCAAGGTAAAACAACAGTCGGATGTGCTCTTCTGGTCCACTTCTCTCCATGCCTAATCTGCATCGACATATCCAAGCAAACTCAAGTATACAATGGAGGCATATCTCAAGTCATATCTAACTATTCCTCGTAGATATATGAATACATGCTTTGTTGCTATCCAGTGAGTCTGTCTCGGCGGACTCATGAAATGACTAAGTACATTCACTGCATAACATATATCAGGTCTAGTGTTAACCAGATACATCAATGATCCAATCAGTTGTTGGTACAAATGTGGATCAATGTCGTCTGAATCAGTAGAAGCATCATTCATTTTATTCAAATCCATCACCATTGATGTAGTCATGGATTTTCACTTTGTCATACTGAACTTCTTCAATATATCCATTGTATATTTTCCTTAACTCAGGAAAATCTCATCAGTCCTATGCCATACTTCTAGTCCCAAGAAGTAGTGCATCATACCTAGATCCTTCATCTCGAATTCAGAAGTCAATGCTTACATGCATTCACCAATAAGTCTTGTTGAACTAGTGAGGAATAAGTCATCCACATACAGGACCAATA
Source organism: Picea sitchensis (assembly GCA_010110895.2). Lineage (NCBI taxonomy): Eukaryota > Viridiplantae > Streptophyta > Pinopsida > Pinales > Pinaceae > Picea > Picea sitchensis. The sequence goes on from SNQJ01S0057153.1 coordinate 91,918, forward strand.
TTAGGCACTCATTACCAACAATATGATAATATAGGATTGGATCAACAACACTCTTGTTGAATCCCAAATTCATCAAGAATCCATCCATTTTCTCATACCAAGCATGAGGTGCTTGCTTTAGTCGATACAGGGATTTCTTCAACCTGCACACATGATATTTCTCGTCATGTATTATGAATCCTTCTAGCTACTCGATATAAACTTCTTCCTCAATCTCACCATTGAGAAAGATTGTCTTTACATCCATATGATGTAGTTTCCAACCCATGGATGCAGCTAGTGAAATGATAGTACGAATGGAAGTGTATCGGTATACTGGAGAAAATGTCTCATCATAGTCAACTCCCTCTACTTGTGAGAATCCTCTGGCTACAAATATCACTTTGTATTTCTCGACAATTCCATCAGTGGCATGCTTGATCTTATAGATCCACTTGGAAGTCACTATAGACTCCCCTTCTAGTCTCGAAACAATATCCCATATCTCATTCTTCAATATGTACTGATATTCTTTTGTCATGGCATCTTTCCATACCTACTGACCTATCACTTCTCCATGAGAGGAAGGGTCATAATCAATGATGTGGGTCATGGTTGAAAAGTAGCTTTAAAATATCTTTGGTCTTTTTCTCTCTTGGGATGTCCCTTGAGGATATGCATGTCCCTCTGCCTCCTACAAAGTTTGTCGAGCCCAAGTAGGCCTTTTATGGCCTACTGCAATGTCTTTGGGAACATCAATTGGAGCAACAAGATCAAACGAATCACCTGGATCAATAATTGTCTCCCTATGAACTGTTGAAGGGGGAGAAGATATTGTCTCACTGTCAATCTCCATCTGAGATTATCTGGATCTTTGAAAGGATACCTCTTCTTCAAAAATAACATCTTTGCTCACCTCAATCTGTCTTTGACCAGGGATGTAGATTCGGTAAGACTTGGAAGATTCATTGTATCCCACAAATGTGCCCTTTCTTCTCAAGGTGTCTAGCTTGGATCTATTTTCTTTGGGTACATGAAGATATACTTGGACACCCACATATCCTGAAGTGTTCTACCTTAGGCTTTACTTTGGTGAAGGATTCTTTGGGAGTCATGTTCTTCAAAATCTAGTGAGGACTCTTGTTATGACCATATACTACTGTCATGAATACTTATTCCCATAGAACCATAGGTAGATGTTGATCATGTATTATTTATTTGGTTGCTTCAATGATGGTTTTGTTCTTCTTCCTTCTCAAATAGTTTTGACTCCTTTTAATTCAAGTGAATCCCTCTGAATTCTGAAGCATAAACATCTTCCTTTTTTTTTAACATGCCTAGAACAAGAAAACAAATGAAAGGAAACAAGACAAGAATATCTCCTAGAGGAGAATAATGAGTACATATCTAGAATCAAAAAAATTTAAGGATTGTTTTCATAGCTACAACGCCTACCTGTATTGTAGCAAACTTAGAAGTGTAGGTTAGAGGCATGATAATTAAAAAAATCAAACATGGAGTATTCACTTCCAGTGTGTTGTTCCTCTGAATACACTGAGATCCCTCTAGATCCATGATTTCATCAAAGGTTCCTTCCTCCTGCAAGTACCCTCATGACAATGATACAAATAATATATACAAGTGCATACGTGAGAGTGTTGATATGATTTATCCAATGGCACCTAGTTGATCTCTGATCTCTGACATATTCATGAAGAATATAGCAACAGTGTCACCTTTTGTCATCTAGATATTTTGAAGTTGGCCCTTTAATGTAAGAGCTTGAGTAGATGATTATATTCCTTGCCTAGACATCATCTTCCTTCCTTTCTTCCTTCTCTTCATTGGTAGTTTTCTCTGGTAAAGATTTTTATATCACCCACAATAGATATTCCTCTTCAAGAATGATCTAAATTCTTTGACTTCCACGAACTGAAGTTGCTTGATCCATCAAGCCTATCTTCCACCAAGGTTTTTTTCATCATATTTTCAGATTCTTCACAAACCCTTGTCAACTGGGATAGAAAACCTAATGGCTAGGCTAGGCTAGAAACCTTAGTTTTTGTTGGGCTTATGAATACCAACAATAATCCTTGAAAGTCAAAAGAACATTGGTGATGTGAGAAGCTCCTTCAATGAGTTGCAAAGACCCTAAGTCTGACATTTCTGCAGAAAATTGCGAAACCCTAGAAACCCTAGGGAAAAAAAACTAAAATTCTCATAAATGAAATATTTGTTGGAGGTGCGTTGAGGGAGGTCGTACACTCCCATACAATTTTTATCCCCAACGTCCAAGTTTAAGGTGATGAAATAACTCAGAAAAGGAGGGTCATACAGATTTTATGGAAACCTTAGAAGGGTCATACAGTTCTACATAAGTGGGAGGATGACTGGTAGATGCTTGTGCAATGGGTTCTTCAAGACCTAAGCTCTGATACCATGTTGAATTTTTACTATTATAGGCTCAAGCATGAGGTTTATTTCAATTTTATCATTTACTTGAACCATAGACAAATGCAACTACACCATTAACAATTGCTGAAATAACCAAGATCACAAGAAGAAATACCATGCACAAGAACATAATGAATATCCTGGGAACCCCTTCTCAACAAGGGAAGAAAACCTAGCAATCCTTTGCTATATTCTCAAGAGAAATACCTCCCACACCATAGACCTAGCACACAAAAGGGTGTTCTCCAAAACCAAGAAGCTAGCGCCCAAGAGAGGTGCGCACTTCAGCCCTAGAAGATGTACTTGCTGAAATTTCCAAAATCACATGTGTATTGTTTTTCCTCAATGGGGAAATCACCTTTATTTATACTAGATTGGACACATCAAAAGTGGTGTCTATTGGCACAATAGGGACGAACTCAATAACTCATAATATAATTAATAATTACCATATTAATTATCTTTTACATTAATTATCTTTTACTTTATGGTGGGGCCAACCTGTACCCTTGTTGGCCCTTGACCAAGTTTTGAGGAAACATTGGTCATGTTTAACCAGTTTTGGAACTTCGACAGACTGGTCAAATATGGAGAGCCCAGGCGGAGCAGAGATCATGGGATATCACTCATTTTGCGGGCTTGTGTACCCAACAAAGGTTTTTAGGGTTTATGTAACGGGTTAAGGGATGTCATCCCATGGGTTTACCCATGATTGGGCATTTTTGTAACGATATAAATAAGTAGCTAAGCGATGTAACAAGTATATCTGGTTGGCTTTGTGCAAGAATGTGTTAAGGTCTTGCAGAGCTAAGTGAATATGTTTTGTAAGTTGCTTTGTGCACATATGTTGTATGTAAGTGTTATGTGTTATTGAGGAGTTGGCTCTATGCCTTAACCTGATTTAGGGGATGGTGGATCTAGTGCATTGTCCGCAGATCACCTGTCCACTGCGGAGTTGGGCTCTGTGGCTTTGTGCACAGGAGCGGATGAGTTTAAGAATATTTAAGACTAATAAATAAGAAGAATAAATTGGTGGATGTAGCCCCACACTGGGGTGAACCACGTATATCATGCATCTTGATGTGCCTTGTGCGATGTTGTTTATGTGGTTATTTTCTTAAATGTTTTTATTAATATGTATACTGAATGCATATAATGTTGTAGCTTAGTGCTTAATAGTGTAAATGAATGCTAGATGTGAGATAATGCTATGTGCCAAGAGGTTTTAAGGGTTTGATATTGATCATTGTTGTGTTGATCTGTAATAAGGGATTTATCTGTGGTGTGAATGAGATTCAAGAACTAATGCATATTGTTGGCTAAATGCTTTGTTAAGTGTTATAATCACTGATATGTGTCCCATATTGGTTACAGACACCTAATTCCTACAACCCCCCCTGCCTCTACCTTAGGTGATACTTCATCTACTTCGCAGGTGTTTTCGAAAGGGCCTATAGTTAGGGTTTTGTTGGTGCGTTGTTGAAGCATTGAACCCTGGGTCTTCCCCTGTGCCAACAAATGGTTCTGATGTTGGGACCTAAAACTGTGATTGATGGTAACTGAAGAAAAGAGAAATCTCCATGCATAGATCTATTGTTGTAGTGTGTAGTATTCTAATTGACTTGCGAAGATCTATGCTAAGAAAGAAACAGGATCTGAAGAAAAGAGGTAAGATCTTAAATCTTTGTGCTCTAGTAAAGGTAAGATAACTGGAAAAAATTTCTTCGAAAGTATGAATCTAGGTATGATTGATAGATTTTGTCCTAGTCTGGAAACTAGGGCACAGTTAGAAGAAAGAGTTTATCTAAATAAATTGTATATGAATAGAGAAAGATATGTTATTGCTATGCATAGAAATAATTTTTGGACTGATAAGTGGATGCAGGAACCTAGAAAGAATTTTTGTAGATTGTAGGTCTAGCACTGTGATCCTAGTGCCAAGTACAGGAGAGGCTAGAACTCATTTAAAAGAAAAAGAGGATTAAGACTGTGTTATAATTGTATAAATTTGGGACATCTTGCTAAGCAATTCCCTGGTACAAGTCCTATTTATCTTTGATGTAAATCTATTGTTCATGAGGTTGAGGATTTCCCTAGGATGATTTCTAAAGTTGAAAAGATCAACATGAGACAAGAAAACTATAAAGAAAGTCAAGAGACTAAGGATATGTTAGAAAACCAGAAAGAGAAAGAATCAAAGAAAGATCAAACTATATTAAAAGAAGTAATGGATGATCACAGAGACATCAATTTACCAGAGATCCTGAAAGAAAAACAATGCATAGTCACAAGAATAGAATACTTTGATATAGACTGTGTACTAGATGAAGAAACATATGTGAACATTATGCTAGAAAGCACTTGGAAAATTTTGGGAAAGCCTGCTATGATACCTTCATTGGGAAGGATAGGCTTGTTTAAAGGAAAGATGATAACCCTATGTGGTAGAGTTACTAATGTACCTATGATTTCTCATGAAACATTGACTGAGGAAGAATTTGAAGTCATTTAGTTTGTTGAGAACAATGTCTACAAGGTCCTGGTACAGAGCAGGTGATTCATGAGTTCATTGAGCAGGAAGCTCTAGCGAGGCAAGAAGTTGAGGCAGCTCGAGCTAAGATCGAGGCATTTCAAGCAGAATTGTCTAGATATAAGTGACTCAAGATGAGTCACAAGTGAATTTTGGGGGCTTGTTGTCCCTTGACCAAGTTTTGAGGAAACATTGGTCATGTTTGACCATTTTTGGGACTTCGACAGGCTGGTTGAAGATGGAGCGCCTAGGCGGAGCAGAGATCACGGGATCTCACTGATTTTGCGAGCTTGTGGACCCAACAAAGGGTTTTATGGTTTATGTAACGAGTTAATGGATGGAATCCCATGGGTTTACCCATGATTAGGAATTTTTGTAATGATATAAATAAGTATCTAAGCGATGTAAGAAGTAGATCTGGTTGGATTTGTGCAAGAATGTGTTAAGGTATTGCAGATCTAAGTGAAAGTGTTTTGTAAGTTTCTTTGTGCATAGATGTTGTATGTAAGTGCTATGTGCTATTGAGGAGTTGGATCTGTTCCTTAACCTGATTTAGGAGAAGGTGGATCTAGTGTGTTGTGTGCATATCACCTGTCCACTGTGGAGTTGGGCTCTATGGATTTGTACACATGAGCAGATGAGTGTAATAAGATTCAAGAATAATACAGAATAAGAAGAAGTTGGTGGGTGTAGCCCCACACTGGGGTGAACCACGTATATCCTACGTCTTGATGTGCTTTGTGCGATGTTGTTTATGTGGTTATTTTCTTAAACGTTGTTGTTATTATGTATAATGAATGCATATGATGTTGTATCTTAGTTCTTAATAGTGTAAGTGAATGCTAGATCTGAGCTAATTCTATGTGCTAAGAGGTTTTAAGGGCTTGATCTTGATTGTTACTGTGTTGATCTGTAATAAGGGCATTATCTGCAGTGTGAATGAGATTCAAGAACTAATGCATATTGTTGGCTAAGTGCTCTGTTAAGTGTTATAATCACAGATCTTTGTCCCAACTTGGTTGTAGACACTTGATTCATGCAACCCCCTACCTCTACCTCAGGTGATACTTCATCTGCTTCGCAGGTGTTTCTGAAAGGGTTGGTAGTTAGGGTTTTGTTGGTGTGTTGTTGAAGCGTTAAACCTTGGGTTTACCCCTATGCCAAAAACCCTTTACATCATAATTAAGGTTATATTTAAATATAACTCCTAGAAAATATAGCAAGGGATCTCACACACCCACTAGTGCTCATCCACTAGGGGCACGTCCACTTGTGCTCAGCCACAGGGACGTCCAACTCAATAGATATCTATCTCACTGAGTCTCACAGGAGAACCATGTGGACACACACTCACTAGTTCTCAGCCACTTGGGTCACATCCACCTGTGCTCAGCCACAAACGTCCTACTCAATAGATCTCTATCTCACTGAGTCTCACAGGAGAATCATTTGGAGTGCCACATCTTCTCAAATCTCTACATAGAGGAGAAAAAAACACCCATCACATGGGCACCTTCACCCCTCATAGGGGTACACATCATTTCATCTCAAATGAAACACCCATATTATGGGCATCCTCCCCACACATGGGCATAGAACATTCCATCTCAATCTCAGAGAGGAACGACATACCCATCTCACGGGAACACCCACCTCATGGGATCTCTCACAGACCAACTCACTCAGTCTGTGTCCCAGAGGATGTCTCATGCAATTGTAATCATCAAAAAAACCTCTACTCTCAAATATGCATCTTTATATTCCTATTTCTCCAAGTAATGATGCAAATCACCATATTTAAATACAAAAGATTCATAGGAACTCTCCCAATGGCGCTCATCACTTTTAAATCTTCAATTTTTTCTCATGATAATATTAGCACGACACAAAATCTTACTAAAACATTACAAATCACATGCTAAAATTACACAATATTACAACTCATGTGATGTAACATCCCCCAACCCAACTGAGGGGCATTATGGTGCAGACTACACATGAAAATGAAATATTTTCTACTAAATAAATTATTTTACAGTTAATTAATTTCTTGTATCTTTTAGTTACGAATTAAAATAGATTTAGATTCTATCTATAACCATACAAATATATGAATCTACAACATACCAAAATAACATGAATGCAACTTAATGATTCACACAACAACATATAAATCATTCTTAAATATAGAAATCATGGACAACAATTTAACTCATAAATACAATACATAAAACAAATAAAAACTTATATTTTAATTATGTTGTGCAACCAGTTATTTGGGACGGATGTTCCACCCAACCATAGAATGATTTTTCCAAATCTCAATAGTTGGACACCCTCTAGCTAAAGCTAGTAATCCACAAAAGAGGGTGGTCTCACATAGTCCACTCACAATTCATAAAACTTGCAACCCATTGATTTCTTCCAACAACTATCTTGATTTTCCATGAGCTCTCTTCATCTTGACATGTACAACCCAAGGAATGTACCCTTTCATTGATCTCAATCCCTCGGGAATCCCATTATTTTATCAAGGAAACTCAAGGGAACCTGCTGCTAGGAAAAATACCATGAAACAATAGCAAACAATTGTTGTTTTAGTGAAACTCACTTAGGATCTCACTCTTTAGGCATGAAAAATTTGTTCTTTAGTTTCCAGATCCAAATACACTCCAAATCGCTCCATCTTTCTCTAGAATTCACCCTCTATGGCTGCAACATCTCCCATCTCTCTTTCTTTCTCTCTCTACTTGTTGCTTATGCACAACACTTTACTAACTAAAATTGTCGTCCCAACCCATACAAATTTCTCTCCTTTGGATTTCTTTATTGACTTACACACTTCCCGAAGTTGATTTCTCTCAACCCCCATGTTTCCAATAACTTTGGGATGTGAATACTCACACCCACCCTCTTACATGTATTCAATGATTCGCTTTGGGAACACTCAATCAGAAGTTTAGTAGATTCATACACCAATAGAAAATTTACGAAAATGTATTGAATTAATATACATGGGTAATTCCCCCTTGGAACCCTCTTGGCCATTATCCTAGACTCTCCCCTCTCTTGTGGATTAATTCACCCCCCATCTCTTTTCCATGTCCCTTTATCAGCTAGCATCACATGTTTTTATAAAAACGTAGAAATATAATTCACATATTACATCTCTTTGGTCGTAGACACACATTATATCTACATAAGAATTAATTAGACTGGGGATTATAGTGGGGATGTTACATTCCCCCTCGCCTACAATTGTGCATTGTACTCAGTGCACTCTATGTTGATATACTTATATACAAATTTACATCAAAATACTTAGAAAACAAAATTCTGCAATTTTACAACTCCAATAGTAGTCCCAACCAAAATCTCATGTTCCTCTCAACTCGTTGACCCAAGGAATGCACCATTCATTTATCAGGGCTAACCCAAGGGATATACCACCTATTTATCAAGGCTAATTCCATTATTTTATCAATTTCCCCAACGCAGTTGGCTAGGAATCTAAGATGTGGTTCTGGTACTCTAGCTACCCAAAATGGAGTCTTGCATTATGTTTTCTTCAAAATTGTCAAATATTTTTGGGTATTCCTCCCACATGTTTTCTTCATGCTCCCATGTATAAAATTCAAGACCGTAGAAGTTCCATTGAACCTTTACTTCCCTATATATTTTTTCTTGAGAAATTTGAATTTCCAGTCGAGGATGCGTATTTGTTCCACCCAAAAGTCCCTTTCATGCTCCACCTGGATCACATTCCAATCAATTATGTGGTTAGGGTCAGGCACATATTTATTTAATGACACATGAAATACATTATGCACTCTCATGGATGGAGACAATGTTATCATGTATGCAACTGACCCTATATTTTCTAATATTTCAAAAGGTTCATAATATCTCGCTACCAACTTCGGGCAGCTTCTTAATCTTAGTGAACTTCTATTTTCCTTCAATTTTAAAAACACATATTCGCCCACTTTAAAATCTCTAAACACTCTATTCTTGTCTGCATAAATTTTCTGCCTATCATGGGAAACCCTTAAATTTGGTTCATCTTTGCCATATGCTCTTCCATTTCCCTTAACAATTCTTTCCCAACAACTGCTATGTCTGCTATATTATCCCAACTCATGGGAGTATTACATTTCCTACCATACAATGCTTCAAACAAAATCATTTTCAATAAGGCATGATACCCATTATTGTATGCAAATTCAACTAAATGAATATAATCTTCCCACTTTGATGGTTGATCCATCACATACATTATAAGAATGTCCTCAATTATTATGTTAGTCCTTTTTGTTTTCCCATATGACTCTCGGTGATATGTTGTACTAAGATTTAAATTTGTTCCAAATCCCTTGAACAAACCTTTCCAAAAATTGGAAGTAAAATGTAAATCTCTATCTAAAACTATTTCCTTAGGCACTCCATGTAGCCTATAAACATCCTTCATATAGATTTCTACAATATTTTATGTCGTGTGTGTAGTCTTTACTGGAATAAAACGTGTTTCCTTAGTCAATTTATCCACCACCACCATGATGGAATCATGTCGATTCATCGTTCTGGGAAGCTTTGCAATAAAACCAATTGTAACAACTTCCCATTTCCATTATGGAATGGTTTTTAGCAAACTTGTTGGATGTTTCTTCTTCATCCTTACCTTTTGGCATTCTAGACATCTGGCTATGTAATTAGCCACTTCTTTCTTCATTCCTAGCCAAAAATATTGGCTTCTTACAACTGCAATTGTCTTCTGATATCTTGGGTGCCCGACATCTGGAACATTATGAATTTCCTTCAGAACCACATTTTCCAATGTATGGAATTCATAACATATATCTTTCCTTTGTACATGATAATTTCATCTTCTTTCAGGTCATAAGAATTAAATTTCTGTTGAAAATTACTTTCTTGTAGTATCCCTTTTACTTTCAGATAATGCTTATCTAAATTTGTTGTTGCAATAATTTAATATTTCATATCATTCTTGTACATGCTAATGGCTGCAATATTTAATTCATGAGCTCTCCTACTGAGTCCATCAACCACTTGATTTTCCTTTCCTTTTATATGCTTAATTTCAAAGTCATATTCACTCAGAAATTGCAACCATCTAGTTTGTCCTACATTTAGTGTTGGATGTCCAAACAAATGATTCAGACCACAGTGGTCCATTCTTAGCTCAAATTGATTACCCATGAGGTAATGCCTACACATTTTTAATGCAAGTACAATTGTTGCTAACTCTTGATCATGGGTACCATAATTCCTTTCATGCTCTTTTAATTTTCTGGACTCATGGCATACCACATGATCCTTTTGACTAAGAAATCCACCAAGCCCTTCCTTGCATGCATCAATGCACACAATTAAATCTTCATTTGGATATGCAATATTCAATATTGGTGCACTTGTTAATATTTCCTTCAACCATTGAAATCTTTCATCACACTTGGAAGTCCATTCAAACTTTAATCCCTTATTTTGCAATGAAGTGATTGGACTTGCAAACTTTGAGAATCCTTTTATGAATCTTCAGTAGTAACTGAAAAGACCCATGAATGATCTAACTTCTATCACATTAATTGGTATTGTCCATCCTCTAATTCCCTCTATCTTTTTAGGATCCACTAGTATCCCATCTACTGAAATGATATGCCCCAAGTAGTGAATCTTCTTTTGGTAAAAGATGCACTTAGTTTACCATACAATTTATGATATCTTAAAACTTCCAACGCCATTCTTAAATGTTTCTCATGTTCCTCTTCTGACTTAGAGTAGATAAGAATGTCATCTAGGAACACAATCTCAAACTTGTCCAAGTACTCCTTGAACACAACATTCATCAAACACGTAAATATTGTTGGGGTATTTGATAGTCCAAATGGCACTACCATGAATTCATAATTCCCATATCTTGTCTTGAATGTTGTCTTGTTGATGTCTTCTTCCTTTATCATTACTTGATGATATTTGGATCTCAAGTCAATCTTGGGAAATATCCTTGCACCTTTCAACTGATCAAATAAATCATCAATTATTGGCAAAGGATATTTGTTCTTTATGGTGACCTTATTTAGTTGTCTAAAATCAATACATAGACTTAAGGTTCCATTTCTTATCTTCACAAAAAGAACCGGGGCTCCCCAAAGTTACACACTTGGGCGTATATACCCCTTCTTTAACAATTCTTTGCACTGCATCTGCAAGTCTTTCAATTTTGGTGTGCCCATTCTATATGGTGTCTTCGACACTGTGGCAGCTCCTGGAATCAAATCAATAGAGAAATCAATGTATCTGTTTGGCGTTAGTCCTAGGATGTCTCTAAAAACATCTTCAAAATTTCTCAAGATCGGATGGTCTTCAATTCTTGACACTTTGTCTTTGGTTGCCTCTTCCATATGTGCTGCAAAAATCTGACATCCCTTCCTAAAATTCTTCTTTTACTGCATAGTTGAATCTCTCTAATAACTACAACTCTTGTAATTCCTTGAATCTTTCCTTTCTTCCTTTCTTCATCAAGACATGTGATTGTCTTGTTGTAACAGTCTAGGACAACATGGTGTTTCTCCAACCAATCCATGCCAATTAGAAAATCATATGAACCCAATGGTATGATGTTTACAACTACCTTTGTGTTGATTCCATTCATGTCTATTTGACAATATTTAACCAACCCATTGATCTTTCTCTTAGCTCATGTGGGTAACTAAACTAACCAAGATTTCTTATGCTTACCCCTTTGCAAGTGAAATATTTCAACAATGTTAGCATTTATGTAACTATGGATAACTCTAGAATCAATCAAAATTGTTATGGGTTGGTTATAAATCTTACCTTCCACTTCGATCATGGGGGATTGATATTTTTCTTTCTTGTTGTCCAAGGCTGCATAAATCCTTGGCATGTTTCCTCCCATTTCTTCCATTGTTTCATCCTCTTGAATGTTTTGGACAATCCTCATTCTTTCTCCTTTGTGAGGGTATTCCCTATATAAGTGATTTCCCTCACATCCCCAACATTGAAAAGGATGTTGCCTTGGCCTTTTTCCAAATGAATCTACAGTCTTGTGTCCATTTTGGGATGATTGACCTTGTTGATTTGCTTGCGTGTTGTTCTTGAAAAAGGGTGGCTTAAAACCTTTTTTCCTTTGATCCATTTTCCCTTTCATCTTATCACTCCAAGCCTTTTGTAAAATGAGCCTTCCTTTACTTTTCTCACCAAGGTGCCTTTCTCTCCTTATGGATTCCTCCAAAGTATTAGGGTTATCATATTGAATCTTGTTACTATAGACGGATGGTAACCCACTTAGAAACCTTTGTATTTTGACCTTTGCATCCTTGATGAAGTCAAAATACTTCAACAATTCAAAGAACTGCTTCTTATGTTCCTCCATTGTCATGGTTCTTGTTGGTCATAAGTTCTGCACCTGACTGCTAAAGGGAAAATCTAGGCCACCTATCAGTTTAGAATGGTTGATTCTTTTAAAAAAAAATTGGTAAGATTAAGGACAGGTTTTCAAAGATGGTGCTCTAGTAGGATAAGACACTGTTAAGAACCAAACATCAATATAGCATAGAAAAACCTTAGGAAAAGTACTCAACGCCTTGAAAAAGAGATAATTTCATATAATAAGCCTCTTCGAGGGGGCAACCTCCTTTTACCCCACTTAAATGTTCAAGTACAAGATGATTCAAAATGAAATGTCTCTTGGTATATATAGGGAGACTAGGAGGTATAATTACAACTAATGGCCTAAAAGCCGACATAAATAAAAAATAACATTACTAATCTAAATTACAACTAATGGCCTAAAGCCGACATAAATAAAATAACATTATAATCTAATATGCCCCAATTAATGGGTAATGAGCCAATATTGAGGGCTTAACATGCCCCTCCTTGAGACAAGTGTGACTTTCCTGGCGGCAGGTAACTCTGGATGTTTCTGTATAAAGACTCATCTTCCCAAATTAGATCTTCGGCAGGTAGTTTCCTCCATTTAATGAGAATACTTTCTGAAATGGATCTATTCCTCAGGTTAGTGAATTCTTGTGTCAGTGATGGATTAGGCTCCAATATGATTTTTCCTTCCTAGATCAAGTTCGGCAATACAGGTTTGAGCGGGATCTTGTAATACTAACCTTCTTTAAGCATGAAACATGGAAAACTAGGTATTTTCATTGAAAGTCACGGTAGCTCCAATTTGTATGCCATAGTACCAATGTTTTGCAACACCTTATAAGGACCATAGTACTTTGGTGATAATTTATTATCCTTCTTGGCTTGCTTGAGGGGACACTGTTTGTATGTTGTGGTCTTAAGAAATACTAAGTCTCCTACTTCAAACTTCTTTCCTTTCTGATGTTGATGCTTTGTTGTTTTAATGCGATTACATTGCCGTAATTAGGAGTTGTCCTTTAAGATTTGGAGAATTTGTTGGTGATTCGATGTGATCTTCCACTTTGCTTGAACCTTAGATTTTCTTTTAGATAAGAAGTGATGGAAGGAGGGTGGTATCCATAAAAAGTGCCATAAATGGGTGTCATTTTTTAGCGATTAATGAAAGGAAGTGTTATACCACCATTAAGCCAAGGGTAACCATTTGAACCATTGTGTTTGTTTTATAGAGGAACAAAACAATGAAGGTAATATCCATGCATTTGTTCACTTTAGTTTGTCCATCAGTTGAGGGATGATAGGACGGAGCTATGACCCAATTAGTGCATGAAAACAAGAAAATAATTTTGTCAAAAATGTCAGGTGAATATGGGATCTCGTCACTTAAAATAATCTTTAGGCTACCATGTAGCTTTTGACTGTCTCCATGAATGCGGTGGCTTATTTGTAATAGCTTTGAAGGGATGAGAGAGTGCACAAAAGTGTGCATGTAATGGTGAATCTATCAGCAATCACCATGATGACACTCTTTCCTTTGGAGCTTTGGTAACCATGTGATGAAATGCATGGAAACCTCCTCCCAGTGACTTGGGATGGATAATGGTTGTAGAAATACACAGGGGTCTTAATTGTTTCCACCTTATTTTGTTGGCAAACCACGCGATACATACAAACCTTTGAACTGCGTAGTTTAAGGCCATCCCAAAAAAAACTTTCTTGACTCTATGGTGGGTTTCAAAAATCCCGAGTGCACTACTACTGGAGAGGGTGTTTTTAATTCAATAGTACCTTTTGTTTTGGGTTGGGAGTTCTTAGATAAATATAAGCGATCTTTGTACCATAGTGAATCATTTTTTTCCATGTAAATGTATGTTCTGCTGGAATCTCTTTAACTTGAATGAGAGTCCACTTTTAGATAGAACTATATGCCAAACCATCCCTTGCTTCTATTATCAATCGGGTTGGATGATCCCAGATAACACAGAGAAAAGAGTCAACATCTTCATCCTTTCTTGAGTGCATCTGCTACAACATTTTGCTCCCCCTTTTTATAGATGATTCCAAAATCATAGCCCAATATCTTGGTTACCCATTTTTGTTGTTCTTGAAGATAGTGTTTGTTCCAAAGAAGTATTTAAGATATCTTGATCTATTTTGACCTTGAAGTCCCTACCTATTAGTAAGGACACCATTTTTGTCACATGTAGTATTGCCATCATTTCCTTCTCATAAATGGGTTTGTGTGATCCCTTCCCTTGAGTGGTAGACTTTCAAAATCCGGGGGGCCTTCAACCTATTTGCATAAAGGACAACACCAATTCCATTTTCCGGGCATCACATTCCTGATAAGGTTTTGTGATCTGGGTGGTCAGGCGAGGTTATTTTATCGCCTCTTTAAAGTTGTTCAAAAGCTTTTAGTTGCCTGCGAGGTCATGAAAATGAATCCTTCTTAGTTAGTGTCGTTAATTCTTTGCTATTCTTCCATAGTTCCGAATATAAACTTGCGGTATTAACTGTCAGAGCCAAAATCCTCTAAGAATTTTTTTAATGTTTTGGGAATAATCCAGTCCATCATGGCCTTAATCTTGTTAGGGTCTACCTTGACACCTTCATGAGATACAATATGACCCAAATACTCTACCTCTTGCACTCCCGAGCATTTGGATGGTTTAGCATATAGTTGTTGCTCCTTTAATGGTTGTAGCTTCTTGTCAACATGTTGCATGATCCTCCCAAGACTTTCACTTTATATTAGTATATCATCAAAATACTAGCACAAATTTTCAAAGGGTTGAAAATGGAATTAATCAACCATACGGAGACTTGGAAGGTGCATTTGTAAGGCCAAAGGCATGACCAAAAAGTATAATGGCCTTCATGAGTTGAACGTTATTTTTTGGGATATCTTCTTCCTTCATTATGATCATGATACCACGAGGGAGGATCAATTTTTGTGAAATAGATTGCTCCATGTAGTTTATTTAACAATTCATCAATCGCGAGATGGAAACTTATTTTGTAGTGATCTTGTTGAGCTCTCTATAATGTCGACACATGCATGCATGAATTTATCTTTCAACGAATACCAGTACCCTTTGGTGCGGTAAGAACTTTTTGGCTAGGTCTAATGGTACAGGCCTCTAACATTTCTTCCAACCAATGGCTCAATTTCCTCTTAGGGCATAAGGATTATCTGTGTAACAGGAGGAACATACTAGAATTAGGTGAATTTACCATGATCATGATTTGGAGTGGGTGAGAGACCTTTGGGAATATCTTCAAATACTTTGGAATGCTTATCAATGATCCTTTGGAATCTTGAGATAGATCTTAGATGTTTGAACATCTAGTGAGCATAGTTATTGCAATAATGCCTTGATGCCTTTTCCAATAATTTTGTCATGCCGTTGAGCTTATCACCTTACCGGGATTTTTTGTGATACCTCTCAACTCAATTTCTTTCCTTCCAATAAAATTTTCCTTGAAAAGTTCTTGAAAATTAAAAGCCATTGTTCCTAATGGTTGTAATCATTTGGTTCCTAATTCTATTATCACATACCACCCATGGGTATAACAATCATTGGACTATTCATTACATATTCCCCATGAAGTAAGATTGATCTTATTTCATTTTCTGGCGAACGCAATTGATAGTTCCTCCATCTACAATCATTACTTGGCTTGTGGCATTTGGATATACAAAGCTAGTGAGATCTCACGGCTGCTTTATAGTGAATGAAATTATGAGTCTTGCCAGAATCAATTAGGACCTATTACCTTTATTTTGATGTCATGATATTTGAGGGTTTGAGGGTATAATTTCCCAATAATGCATTTACTGCGATATCATGGGATTGACTCTTCGGACAGAAATTGTATGAACAAATCTTGAGATGGTTCTTGTTCTTGTTCTTCTTCCTCTTCACAATCTATGTAGAATAATTCTTCTGACAACACTTGTGTCCCGCTAAGCGCGTGCAATTCAAATCATAAACCTTTTCTTGCTTATCAATTGTTGGGGTGTCAACCTTGTAGGTTGAGGTGTTTTGGGAGAAGGAGCATTGTTCTCTCCTATAGATGTTAGGATAGGTCCTTCTAGTAGCCATATATTTTACTTTCAACATTTCTTTTGCCAAATGCATTCTCCAATGATTTAGGTTCCCAAGGAGAACCTCATGTTGAATAGTATCCTTTAAATTTCCTATAAACATCCAATCAAGTTATAACAAATGTCCCCGGAATATAGGTTTCTTTATGTTATTCAATCTTTGGAAGTTCTCAATGTTTTCGATGAACCCTTTTCTTGAGATTTATCAATTGGTTAAAGAGGTTATTTCTCATGACATTTATGAGTGTGATATCATTTCTTCCATTGAAAATTGTCAAGTGGCCGAGTGATTTGTAAGAACAAATCCATCCATACCAAACAAATTGATTAGGTTCTAAATATAAGAAACAATTCGTACATTTTATGTATGTGGCACATCATTTAGATCAAACAATTGCTCCATATTAAGTATCCATGTGATAGGGTCAATTCCATAAAACTTCCTTATATTGATCTTAGGAGCGTGGTTGGTCTTTAAACCAAAGTTGGAGTTTCTACATTCATAGTTTCTTACTTGTGTACATCATGATTTCATGGGATACATTTTCACTTCAGATGTCCTCTCTACGACATGAAATTTTCAAATTACTTCCATGATCTCCCCTTCCAAACCATCTATCTTAGTGTCCAACTTAAGCTTCCATTGAATCCATCTTAGTAGTAACTTAGCTTCCATTAGATGCATCTTGGACGTAACCAGCTTCCATTGAATCCATCTTATTTTAGGTTCATTTATGTCCCTCGCATTTCTTCACCTTCATCAAGAGTCCAACTAAGTTTTGGAGGCTTATTTGGTGTAGAGTTCCCTTTTAGACATGTTGTCAAGTATCTTTTGAACCTTGATTTTTGAGGTGGGTTACGCTAGACAATATTTCTTCTATTGTATCTCCCAAGTTTGGCCCTTATGGGTATGAGCTTTCTCTTATGTATTTTTTAGGAGTAACATTTCTCTGCAGTACAGTGCGATCAAAGTGGATGTGCCAAGTGGAATTCGGTAACTTCCCACAACTTGCGATTCTTGGCCTTTCTAGGAGATCTCACTTGTATAGTGTGCCACACCAAATAGTGATGATATAAATTAGAAGGGATACAAGAGGATACTCAGGACCAAATTAGAAGGATATAAATTCTGAAGGATACTCCAGGATAAATCCAATGCAACTAGTCCCATGGTGGATACTCTAGGAAGAATTTATGATTGTTTTACAGAACACCTTCTTGAGACTAGTCAATGAGACTAGCGAGATACCCTATCTTACAGGTGTATCTACAAAATTTAAGATGACCCAGAAAATTTGAAATTTTTTACCAAAGATACAATACTAATTTCTATAAATTTTTTTTTTTTTTTTTTTTTTTTTTTTTTTTTTTTTTTTTTTTATAGCGAAAATGCCTCAGTGACTCATTTTAGGATGATTCAGAACCCTATCTTGTACAAGTTGTATCTCAGAAATTATAAGGCCTCAGTAGCTTAATTTTTAACCCAACGTGCCTTGATCTGTCTTATAAATACCCTCCAAGCGTTCAATACGAGAAGCGTTGTAGAAAACAAGTTATAGTGAAATTCCAAATTGTCTCCAAATGTAGCGTGAAACCCCAAGACCTTAAACAAAACCATATGTTAAGAGCAAACATCAATATAGCATAGAAACCATGGGAAAAGTGCTGTATGAAAAAGATATAATTTGAATAATGGCCTCTTTAGAGGGGGCAACCTCGTTTACCCCACTTAAATGTTCAAGTACAAGATGATTCAAAATGAAAATGTCTCCTTGGTATATATAGGAGACTAGGAGTTATAATTACAACTAATGGCCTAAAGGCATAAAATAAAATAACATTTACTAATCTAGATTACAACTAATGGCCTAAGATGACATAAATTAAAATAACATTCTTAATCTAATATACTGATTAATGGGTAATGGAATGTGTCTTAATGGCTCTAAATTAATTTGAAGTAACCATTAAATTACAACACTACAATAAAGTTTAAAATTACTTAATCTAACTTGTCTAATTTTTCATAGTATGTAAAATTTAATAACGATTTACATCAAAACAATTCATAACTCTAGCCTGAACCTGATGCTGCCGCTTTCTTCCTTAGCTTGCTCCTTTGCTTTCTCCCTTGGGACACCACTCAAATCAAGCCTCCTTGCATTAGTGGCTAGCCCTAGGATATCAGCAGGATATCCTAGCCCTCGAAACCGACCTCAGTGACCCACAGCGGTTGCCTTGTAAATTCCACTTTCTGTCGATGCTCGGCTCTCCCAAATCCTTTCTCCCCTCTCGTGAATGAATCCTCAACTCCATTCCCCTGAGTTTCCTTATCCTTCACATGCTTCCTTGCATTAACTCCCCACCTAATACCTTATCCATTCTTAAAGACCTTATCCCATTATAAAATGCCTTATCCCATTGTGTCCTTATCCCATTTATTAAATGCCTTATCCCATATTTCTGGAGCGTGGCTTAAATTAATTATTATTTTTATTACTAACCATTAATTTAATGCCAATTAGTGTGAACAATTAATAATTAAATCAATTATTAACCCTAATGAACACTATTTAATAATATCCTATTAGAATATTATTTTATGATATAAATCTGAGTTTAGCTAATCATTGAGTTATTATTAAATTAATTGTGCTTAATAATCAAAGGGGTTGTTACATACACCCATGCCAGAAACTTCGTCCCGAAGTTAAGTATCTTATGGTACAAAGAACAAGAACATGGTTCACACATTCTTAACAAATGTAGGCAGTATTTATTAGTAATTAAGTCAAGAAAACTCATACATACTAGTGTGTATATGTACAAGAAATGAATATGTAGCCATATTAGCTAGGTATACAATTCGTGCATGTACTAATAATCAATTGTCATCCTTCAGTAATTTATGCATACATTCAATCCAGTCAACAAAACTAGTCGTTCATAAAAGACAACAATCAATTAATTGTGTGAGAATTCATTTAGTCAAGGTAATGGAGTTCAATAATTTGTTTGAAAACGATTGTGGTTTAGCTACATAATAATGAATATTCATATATACATTTTTCTTCATCAAATCCCTTACAAGACAGATCCTAATTCAACGTCCACTCATCCTTCCTCCCTAACCACTTCCAACTCCATTCCTATCAGATCCCTCTGCTGAGCTATCTTGGAGGCTCCATTCTCCCGACCTAACTCAAATAGAACCGGTAAGTGGAGATGTCGTATCTCGACCAAGCTTCCCTAGTAGGCAGTCAATGTGCAGACTTTGGGGGAATGTGTGCTTACGTTGCGTGACCAGGGTTCGAGGAGGATACATGGTGAAATCACCTCCCACCCCTCCTAATCCCAGATCCTAGCGTCCACCCTTACGATGCGTACCTATAATGGAGGGATACCGTTGGAAATGCTCCACCCTCCTAGCAGACCAGAGTCCAACACCCTACAATGGAATCTCTGGTGGCATAGTACTTCCGGAGGTTTTATTAAATACGTTTAGTAGGTTTTTGGGTGAATTAATGAATTTTTAATCATCTGCTGATCCACATATCAGCAACAATGCGTCCAGGCAATATAAATTCCAAATACAATATTCATACCATAATGTTTCTCAGAACAGATGTTCACGATGCCACTTTAGTAATGTCATTTCATGGCTGTTTCATAGCCCACTTAACACTGGATGATGCAACACAAACTCATACATTTCTATGCATTATCATGTATGTTTCCATGCAATAAATGTTTACTTTGGTATCCCTGTGCAGATATGTTAACATCAAAGTTTCTTAATTAGAAATAGATCTCATAATATCCAACAATTCAATTTAGAGCTGCTCATTCTAGAGATTATCATTTACAAAATAGGTGCATCATATCCAACATCATCCTAATAGCATTTTAAACATTCATTTGATTCACATTCTCACGTGTGTAGGTATCATACATCTTCATTAATAACATTTAAACATTAGTAAGTTTACATTCACATAATAAACCGCATTACATACATCATCATCATTAACATTTAAATCAAACCATAAGTTTGCATTCACATAATAGCTTCGCATTACATGCATCTTCATAAATAACATTTAATCATTCATAGAATTCACATGCACATAGGTGGAATCATCATGTACATCATCATCATTAACATTTAAACTTATTCATAATGGTTATAGAATTTTGGATTTAAGTGTATCCTTAATAGTTCCACGGTGGTAAAATAAAGAGTATATAGTCCTCAAGTAATCCTGGTTTTCTAAGTCAAAAAGGTGGTGTTACATACACCCAACCTTGAGAAACATGTTCTCGAGGTGGTCAAAATAGTAGAGGGGTTGTCATTGTAATTATTGACATCTTCCCAAGTAGAGATCTGAGACATGCTTCCCCACTAGACCTTGGCAGTCACCTGAATTTCTGAGCATTTGGGAATCTACGGTTCAACATGCGTGGGTTTCTGATGAGGGGTTCCTATGTCTGATACCTGCAATTCTTCCAATTTAGTTTATGCGTATCATGTTGACATAATGGCAGTAAAAAGCTTGAGATACATAGAAATGTGCAAGTTTTATGCAGTGTTGGGGTCTTGATGTAGGGCAGATATAGGCAACGGGTCCAATTTTCAGAATCTTTGAATGGTCCACTACTAAAACTGAGGTGACAACTTTGTCCCTTCAAACCATATGGTACTGCCAATATTAGACGTCTGAATGAAAACTTGGTCTCCCAATTCATAACTTCAGTCAGTCCTATGTGCATGAACATAAATTTTCTATCTATCCTGTGCTTCATTTAATCTCTTCCTAATCTGAAACACCTGTTCCTCCATTTTGGATAATTCTATTGGCGTTTGCTCTGTCTTCTAGTCTATCCAAACTCAATGGCGTTCTTGGCTCCATACAAACCATTAGGGTGGCATTCCAATGGAACTATGATAGCTGTGTGGCAAACCCGTCCTGCAAGGTAGGTACTTCTCCCTTTGGGTTTGATTATCCATTACATACATCTAAGCATGTCTTCCATGAATTTACTCTCTTAGTGCCATCTGTTTTGGGATGATAAGATGTGCTTAAGTTCTTGGTCTAATCTTTGGTAAGCTTGTCCAAATCTAGAGTGAATCTGGAGTCCCTATCGAAAATTATCTTCTTAGGTATCCAATGCAAACAGATAACCTCACTTAAAAAACACAAGCGCCACATCAGTGACATCGTAACTGTCTCTAACCGGAATAAAATAGGCACTCTTGGTTAACTTATCCACTATCACAAAGTGGCATTGTGTCTACTTCTGGAGCCGTGAGTGGTGACCTAACTAAAATCCATAGAGATGGTTTTGTTGGTTATAGGAACATCAATGTGGTTGTGAGTCCTATTTGGGTGGGTAGTGGCTTTCACGTGGGCATTTAGCATCAAAATGGACTGTCGCGTTTCATGCCTACCCAAAGCTTCTTCATATCTGGCGTGCATCTTCACCCGGATCGCACAATGAAGTGATCCTATAGAGTTCCTTTAATTATGATGTAGGGTATCCCATTCTCAAGAATGTACATCCTTCTCGATATCTTAACAGTAGTCAAACGACTAGCACCCCTTCATACTGGATCTAACTACCTCCCTCTGAGTTTAGTAACTCTTAAGCCTGGCTGTCTCCTTGGGTTCTTCCAGCACCACGTTCCCCTCAGTTATTAACTAGGGTACCAAGGAGAAGACTCATGGTCTCCTATTCAAGGCATGTGCGGCCACATTTTCTTTTCCCTTTATGTATGATATACCAAAATCGTGCTCACTCATGGTGACTCCATCGCCTTTTCACAGCGTGGATCTCTTGATTGAAGAGATGTTTTAAACGATGGTGTTTGAGTTCAAAGTTCGACCAAAAGATGATAGTGCCTCAAGTTTTGAATATCAATTGTTAACTCTAAATCAGCTTAGTCGTGATATAACTCTTCAATATTCTTCAACTTCCTTTATGCATAAACTATCACTCCTCCAATTCACCGTTATGCATTTAACCTTAGCCGAGGCATCAAGTGGAAGCGGTAGAGTCCTTTTTCCATATCAATTTTCGTAGAATTTAGCACTAGTTTTGGCCAACCTCTTCAAAGCTCAATGAGCAGCCCTATCACCTCTTTTGTCCATTCATGCGCGACTGCATTTACCGGTGGATTTGGCTATCTTTGAGAATCCTTCTGGAAATCTCCGTTAATGGCCAGCTAGCCCATGAGTTCCTCACCTCATGGGCGTTTTTATTGTGGCCGTTAATGGCCTTCACCTTTCTAAGGTCCTGAGTTCCTTCTTGGGAATGAATGGCTAGTATTGGATCTCTTTACGGAAGAAGGAACGCCGACATCTTCGTTACAATTTTTCTCTCTTAGAAGTGGGACAACTTTTATTATGGTCTGTTCCTCGTGTTCTCTTTCATTCTTGGAATGGATGGGATGTCATCCTAAAAGGACGTACAAAATGAGATTAAATTACTTCCGGAATATGCGTTCATGAGGCTCATGAATCTTGTTGGCACATTGGTCAATCGAAGGTACTACAACAAACTTCGTAATGTCCAAACCGAGTTAAGGCCGTTTTGGGATATCGCAACCTTAATCCTTAGCGATGATACCCTGTCGCCGTCGTCTTTGAGAATACCTCTTCTCCCTTCATTTGATCGAAGGGTCATCTATTCGCAGCATTGGATACCTATTTTTCCTTTGTAGCATGGTTCAGGTCCACATAGTCTATTACGATCGTGGTCATCCTTCTTCTTTACAAAAATCTGCGCCCAGGGAGAACTGAGCCTTATTATTTCAGTTCGGTAACTCTTTCAACTGCATTTAAAATTCAAAAAGTTCTGGCGCCATCATCCGATATGGAGTTTTGGAAGTTGGTTACGCACTAGGTTTAGCTCAATAGTGAAATCAGCTCCCTTTCCGGAGGTAACCATGGTAACTCATTAGGAAAACATCTTGAATTGACAAAGGTGGATCTTGATCCTAGTAGGGGTCCCTTCACGTCTTTTTCGCCTCTACTTCATAAATTCGACACCCTTGTCTTAAGCATCGCGACCTTCATAGTTGATATAAGCGTAGCGACGCATATACGTACACCACGGATCTCTATTGGTCTTCCTTCATCATCGACACAAAGCACCTTCTTTGAGAAACAATCTACCAAATCTCGTGGGCGTTAACCAATCCATTCCAATGATTACGTCATCCGTCCCAAGAGCAGTGACATATAACTTCAACCTAATAGTACACACTCCCGGTCTGCCTATGATGTCGACAGTAGGTCCTACTTCTTGTTTTTTCCTCTGAAGCCATCTCGAGTTGTTTAAATTCGTCGTGCTCGTAGGCTTCTAGCCCACTCTTTTCTAATGCGATGGTGAAATGAAACTATTTGTGTACGAATCAAACAAAATCTTAACATTATTATGATTTAGCGTACCTGACGAAACCACCACTATGGATTGATGTTCAACCAGGTGATTATTAACTACTAACGTGAATATGGTGGCACTACTCTCCCATTAAGCCTTTCCTTCTCTATGCACGAACCGTGATTCTAACTCTGGGCAGTCAAACTGGTAATGGGGTCCCCACACTAGCAATTAACACCGATTGAACCACATTGCACTGTAATGCGTCTTTGAAGTAGTTCCTTCCCGCGATTTTACCCTGCTCACTTTCCCTTTGATGAATTGGTAGTCACATGCGCGTTGGCGATGAATGGTGTTACTTTGCTCACCGCCATTGAAATCCCTGTAGCTCTTGTTCTTGGCGTGAATCTGTTACCATAAGGCTGTGGCCTTGAGCCCCCTCCTAGGAAATGTCCGGCGGGGCCTTTCCTATGAATCGAGGACGATGTGGAAATGTCGATCTTACACCCCCAGTCAGGTTCATATGTTCTTCCACGTAGCGCACACAGCCTCCGGCTACTGAAGACGGATTCCACATCCTCACCATATATCTTATCCTGGGTTCAATCCATAGATGAAGTGTTCTTCCTGTCGTTGGTTGTTATCCATTTATGACACATATTTGACCAGTTAAATAAAACTGATCTCGTATTCTTCCACATTTATGTTCCCTTGTATTAAGGCTTGAAATGCCCCTACCTATTGTTCATTGTAGTACGCTGGTAGATATTTCATCCTTAACCTTTCCTCGAAAATTTCCCAAGATCACGTATGGGGTAAGGTGCAGTTATCTTTCCAAGTCACCCCACCAATTCAGAGTTGTCCTTAGGCGAAAAATGGTAATCTTTGCCTTTGAATTGGAGCTTATATTCCTTAAGGAGAAACATCGCGTCATACCTTCCAACCATGCTTCAGCTGGCGTTCAGCGGCAGCAACCTCGAAAAACTCGGAGTTTGATGTTGCAACTCGGCGTGATGTCTTGGTGGGGTCACTCCCACGAATCCTTGATTATACGGATTACCCGTTCAGGGCCAGGTGGGGGTTTCATCTTAGATCCTGGCGGTTTAAGCCCACTGAAAAGTCTCGTTGATGGCTTCCAATTAGCGCAGTATGAGGGCTAGTTGAGGCGATGGTGGTGGTGATCTTTGGCGATTAACTGAAATGACGGCTCCTACCGACCTCCTCGAGTACTGACCATCATGTGTGCTTTGACCCGCATCAACCAAAGTTGTCGGGGGTGAGTTCGGGATGTTTTAAATTGGTGCTACTAAACTTTAGAAATGGGGTTAGAGGTAAGTTTCTTTGCTTAATACGTAAGCGGACATTACTCCATTAGAGTTAGCTGGAGGTTAGGGGTGGGTTTAAGCATCTAAGCTTCATTTCTTCACCCCTCTGAAAATAACTATTGGTTCCTTTTCCCTGTGGCTATGCTATCTTTGCGCCTTATTAGCCACTTCCTAGGCTTCGCTCCTAATGAATATGCCGCCTCATTACTGCTTGTCCTAGTCTAAATAGGATTAAAGCTGCGGCAACGAATATTCGTCCTGGCGCCGACCACATTTTGACATTCATGATGCTATGTATTTTTCAACGTTAGTGTTCTTCTTAAGGCGTTCGCTTGAGCACATCGTCCCTTTGGGCTCCTCCATTTATGTCTTTGGTGTTTGATAGCTTGGCATGTGACCTGTTTGGCTCTAAAGGTGCTTGATAGCTTGGCACATGGTCTAGGGTATGACAATTAAAGTATTTAAATGTTAAGTTAATTGTAAAAGAAACAACGCATAGCGAGTTTAAGTAAGGGCTTTCACGGTGGAAGGAGGTCGAGGTTCAATCCTCGTGCACTCCATAAAAATTTATACTTAGCCCTAACCAACATTTTATTAAGCTAAATAACTTAACTCAACTTAGTTAATTAGTTAATTATTTTTTTTTTTTTTTTTTTTTTTTTTTTTTTATTTTTTAATTATTTTTACTTAATTTAAGTTAACTAATTTTAAGTTAATTAACTTAATCTTAACTTAACTTAATTAGTTTAATAATTTAATTATTTTTTTACTTAATTTAATTTAACTAATTTTAACTTAAATTATTTTAATTAATTTAACTCAATTTAGTTTAAATTTAAATACAATAATAGTATTTTTTTTTTTGTAAAACCATATTTTAGAATAATTATTATTAAAAAAAAATTAGTCCTTAATTTATTACGTATAGGAATCGATTATAATAAAGAAAAATTAAACCCTCAATTTATTTCAATTAAAATAATGATAAAATAAATAAATAAATAAATAAAATAATAGGAAGTCCACGTTTTATTTCTCGTGAGGTGTTTGGGCATTGGTATGTGGCATGCGGCATGCGTTGTGTTCGCATGCATGCCTCGCGTATTAAGTAGTTATCTCCATATTTTTTTTTTTTGATTGCCTACCATCATGGAGTTCGACAACTCTCAGAAGGGTAAAGTCGTTTATGCCATGGAGCTGGCCTTGTCTGTGGAGATTCTGGCAATGATGCAAAATTGTTCAGTGTTGCAGGCTTTAGCGTATTTGCTGAATTTTGACAAAATCGTGAAGAAGATTGAAGCTGTGGCTCAGCGGGTTAGTTGAGGAGATGGACGTTTAATTCAATTGTTGGTTGAGGGCTTCACACTACTCTGCTAGTGCTACAATTTGATGGATTACATTGAAGGTAAATGGTCTATGCTCGTTCTTTTTAATTTTGTAAGGTTTCTAGAGTAAAATCTGTCTAATGGTGTGTTTTAATCACTGTGTGCTTGATTCATTCTAGTGATTTTCTGCATACATATTCCCTGATGAATGGTTTCCTTAGTGAGTTAAATTGTGTATTTTCTTCAAACTGGTGTGATGTTCTTTACTGTAACCCATATTATACAGCTGATTGCACCAAAACACATGAAACTAAGGCATTATGTTTCCTACAGCGTAACAACACTAATCCAATCGAGGATTAAAGTATTGTTGGGTTATATTCGTCACCAGTAAATTGTTGGCAGTTTGAACCTCATGC
>SNQJ01S0057154.1:15610-59217 GCA_010110895.2 Picea sitchensis
AAAAAAAAAAATATTCCAAAAAAGAGGGGACGAGAAACATTCTCTATTACTGGAAACAATCTAGTCACCCTTGGACAAAGCACATCAATCAGTTTGTTATGCAAGAATTGGGATTTAGTATGACCTTAGTAAGTTGTTCTTGTTACATAGATCTGTGTCCTCCTTTGTTTGGTTACTGTTCCAAACATATGGAAATTTTGTGGTGCCTCTCGTGCCATAGACTTATGTCAATAACATGTTTCCTGAGTAATTTCATATGTCATTCTTTTTTCCAACGAAAATTCTTACAACTTGAGTTGACCATTCTGCGATAATTCTCTTGACCTTCATGAGTCGGTCGTCCTGAGAGTCCTATCAAGTTCACATTCATAATCAATGAAGTTCGATGCCTATTATTCAAGTTTCCTCTCATATTTCCACAAAATCTTGTTGAAGACATTAATATAATGAGTCTTACACTCCTATTATACTCCTACCTTAGTTTTGAATATATTGAAGATATTGCTCAAGTCATGAAGCTATCATCTCCAGCTACATGCATTGATGCCTCCTGAAGATTTATATAACATTGCATTTGTATATCTTCTAATGATTTTGAGATGTATATCCACAATGTATTATTCGCGACTATGGTTTTTATTGGCATACATATTAGTCATGTAGCCATTATTACTATATATGACATGGATATGCATTGTACTTCATTTTCACCCATGCTTAGTTTGTCTTGAGCATGGGTATGCTTGCCTCAATGATTATTATTATTATTTTGCAGATGACATGCTCACTAATACTTGTCTGGGCTCACTCAAATCGGTGCCTTCCCACTTTATCAAATATGTTGTAATGTATTTTGGCTATCAGTTTCTCTTTTGACCTCACACATTAGGGGGCATTTGTTAAAGACCAAAATGCCACTACTATGCATTTTTGACATTGGCCTACTCATTTACACATTTGTCAACCACTTTTTCTGAGGTTCCTCTTAAAAAACATCTTTTTTTATGGTGTACGTGCCCTGATACATATGAAAAACGTGTACACACATGACATGAATACCTAACAGCCCGTGTGTACTCTCAAAAGTTGCAACAAATAATAAAATTCCATGCTTTCTTCTAGATTTTACCTATTTTTTGTTGCACAACCATTTTACCTCATGTAGCCCTTATAACAACCAAATAACCATCATTTCTCCATATAAAAGGGGGCCTAGGGGGGTCATTTGAAGAGATATGAAAGAAGAGGCAAGTGAACTCTACCAAAATTTCTATTTCTCTCATTCCAATCCTTTGCATCCTATTCTGAGTTTTCATCCTCAACATTCCCAATCATTTATCCTTCTTATGCAATCCATCCATTTCCTTCTATTAACATGTTGGTTGTAAGGATCTCACTTTGGGAATGGTGCATTTGGATTCTAATTAGAGGAACCCGGGTGAGGTTCATGGAGCAGTGTCAGCAACATTAAGGTTGTATCTTATCATCTTGTTTTCAATAAAAGATAATTTTCTTGTCCCAAACCTATGTGTCTTCATATTTATGTTTCTAAAATAATTTTATGAATATTTAGACCTTTAAATGATCTACATAATTATGCATATGTTGTTATATATGTTTCTCTGAAGTTGTTTCAGGCTAAGATTGGGAGGAGGCCTGCAATCCAGAAGCAGACATCAAGAGGAAAGTATCTACTACAAACGAAAGGACTTAAGGTGCATACCTTTATTTTCCCTCCCATTCCTTAATTGTCATTAGTTCTTGTTGGATTTAGGTGGAATAGGAATAATTTTATCTTTTAAGGTGTCATTGCTCTGTCTAGTCATTAGACCTTGATTAGGGGGATTTTTCCCCAAAGAAATGATGCCTAATTGAGATCACATAGCTAGTTAAGAATCTATCTATGAACCTATGATCCACAAACCACGTGGAAGAATCTATGAAAAAGACCTCATGTGGGCTTCCTTTTTCCATAATATTAACACAAAAATACTCCAAACCCACAACCCATAAATATGCTTAGTGAGATCTCCACAAAACATATGAATCACTTATAATCAACCTAATTTAAAGTTCTACAAACTTGTATCTTCTCCCACAAGCCTGCTTATAACACAAATGTGCCACCAACCCACCTATTGATGATAAGTGACATGATTGTTCTGATATGCATATCATTCAATTTGTTGTCTCACACGAATAAAATACCTATGGATTGAGGGAAGTATAATACAATATAGGGAGTCTTGAATAGACATAGGATGAATCTAGGTAAATTTTGTTATTGTAATGTACATGCTAATAACTATTTATGACTTGCAACATGAAGATATACGGTCATAAGCTAATCATCATGCATGAAACTTGATAGACGATGACTACACCTGAAGAAAAATGAGACACACAAGTTACAAGCATTAAAGGAATATACACCAAGAGCACATGAGAGATTATAGATTAAATAAAAGATGCAGACCACTAATGCTCGAAGATTATATGAATCCTATATAATTAATGAATAAACCGTATGTTCGATTG
Source organism: Picea sitchensis (assembly GCA_010110895.2). NCBI lineage: Eukaryota > Viridiplantae > Streptophyta > Pinopsida > Pinales > Pinaceae > Picea > Picea sitchensis. The sequence continues at coordinate 18,149 of SNQJ01S0057154.1, forward strand.
GGAAGAACTAAATGAGACAATGATAACAACACTATCATCTCATCATCACATTTCAAGGAAAATCACGCTGAATGGTTATAAAATGACACAAAGGACATATAAGCTTCATTGTTTAATAAAGGTGGGTATTATAGTGTGATATTTCATGGTCTCAAAATCAGAAGAGATATATTCATTCTCATGGTTATTTCCACTAGGAGGGACTACCAAGATCCGAGAACACCATACCAAGAAGAATCTTCAATTTTTTTTGCAAGAAGTAGAGCACCTATTCTTAGAGGACACAAGATCCAGTTGGAGAGATGGAAGTAATAAAAATTCTAATCTAAGGTCCATCTATATAAAAAAAAAGCTAAGTATTGACCTTGTAGCAGGAGCGAGGCAGGAAAACAAAGGTTGACAACTATTTGTTTTCATAAAAGGAGAAGGTTGGAGGGAAATCCAACATTTCCTTCTCATCCAAATGGGTCCCCTTCACAAACACAATGGGACCACAATCAATAATAGGTTTTTCTGTAGTTTGTAATAATTTGGATGAAACTATTAATCAAAAGGTACTTCAAGGATTAATGTTCGAAGATATTAATATTTCTTCGAAATGAAAGATTGTAGGAGCAGGAGGCTCCCTTCCGACGTAGTGGCTTCAACGACTAGGGTTTAGCCCTGGTAACCCACACTCTTGCTCGTGGATTCCCTGTGTGTGTGGGGTTCTTTTGTAGGTTCTTCTCAAAATATGGTGACTCCTTTTCCCATCGGAGCTCCATGCCTCAGATCTTCCCTGCCTAAATCTTCTGGTGGGTCGTCGCGGTCCCTTTTCAAGGGCTCTTCCTCTGGCTTTGTTGTCTTCCATGGAAGTTTGTTTCGTGATGCTGTTAAGATGAATATAACTCCTCCGTATTGTTTGGTGCAAGAGGCTCCGACCCCTTCCATCACTCTGAGGAAGGACTCTATTTCCAAATTAGCTTGCCTCAGCTCCACAAGACTCATCTGCTAGTTTAATGGTCTCTAGCCTCGTCTTGTTAATATTCATGATTGGATCTCGAGATATTGGTTGCCAATTTTGAAAGGTGATGTTTTAATTCATCCTTTTTCTTAAGTTTTTTTCATTGCTGAATTTGATCTTCAAGAAGATAGAGATTTGATCTTTAGTTCAGGCCCCTGGTTCTAAGGTAGCTCTGGTTTATGTATGAAGTCTTGGTCTCCTTCTTTTGATCCTTCAAAAGATTCGTTATATTTATCTCCTATTTGGGTTAGGCTCCCAAACCTGTCCTTGCATATTTATGGCTTAGCCTCTTTCCATTCCATCGGTAATGCTTTAGGAAGGTTCCATTTCAGATGCCCCGAAACAAAAAACTACAACCTTTGCACATTTTTTCGGATTTGTGTAGAAATGGATTTCACCAAAGGGTTTCCTGCCAAAATAGTTTTGACAGGGGATAAATATTTGTGGACTCAAAATTTGTATTATGAAAAAATAATTTTACGGTGTCAAGCATGTTTTTCCATAGGACACTTGGCAGCCCCATGTCCCATAGGTCCTAAGAAAGCTCAAAAACATCGAAAATAAACTTGGTGGGTTGGTTCCCACATTCATCATCAACTTATTTCCAAGTATGTTTCTTTAAAGTATGTCCCTCCCATTGAGGAGTCCAAACATGATCCTTTGAAAGATAACTTCTCTCCATCCATTGTGGACTCACCAGTTATAACTCCAGAATGGGATGATTCAACATATGAATTAGAGGAAATCAATTTCCCAACATAGGTTATCGAGCTTTCCGAAATGCAACAAGAAACACCTTGGAAGCTTGTGAAAAAAGAGGATATGGTTTCTCCAGACTCGGGTGATGATAGGAAGGTTCACCCCAACTTCACTCCTATGGAAAGTTGGGAAGCAGAGGCTATCGAAGCCAAGGCATCAGATATGGGAAATAATCCCCAACAATACCCCCATTCATCGACACGATGGGAATATCAAGTTAAGGTAGATGAGTTTCCGGACCAGGAAAAGTAGTAAGTTTCATATCAAGACAATCCATGAATCATAGGCATCTCAAATGCCCCAACATTTGCAAACGAAGATTGGATGGAAGTCATAAAGAAGAAGAAAACACATGTAACCTCAAAGACACTGGACACACGAAGTCAGGCCTGCAAGTCAATTAAAAATATGAGCTCTGCCCCAACATGATAATTTAGATGCAATGTCTCTTCACTCTTATCCTCAGAGTGTTTTTTCGAGTGTATTCAGTAAGTTTTTTCTATGCGAATTTATCATCTGATTATTTGAATCAGTCATTCGTAGCTTGTAAGAGTGGCTCATTTGAGTCCTCGGTTTGGCCTGAATCTTGAAATCCTTTGTAACCTTTCAGTGGTTTCGACTGCACCATTTTTGATAATTCAAATTTCCCAGTTTTTGTTAAAAAAAATTAATTTGGATGAAATTTCAGAGGAAGATCCCTTCACCACTAAAGATTTTAAGTTTCTCTCCTTCCCGAGGAGATCACACTGGGAAGGAATATTATATAATGATTTTTCTATGTTTTGGAAAATCATAAATGTAATGGGAATGGGAAGAACAGGGCAGTTGCACCATTAGTAACTAAAAAATTATGTAGTTAGGAAGGTCAATATTCCACCTTCAGGTATAAAATAAGTCCAATGTAACCTGATAAATAAGGGGGACTTGGAGAACTTAAATTGGGTATTATATAACTCTTTATCGAACTCAAAGGCGAATAGGAAATCTCTCTGATTTTTATTGTATTCCCAGAAACAAACTATTTCTTTGAGGGAGAATAATAACAAAAAATTTGATGATTCATTTATTAATGGTGCATTATTGGTGATTTTTTTCTGCAAGTGTTTTCAATTTGTCATTCTTGCTAGTTGTCATTTGTATAGAATAAATATAAATGGATCGTGAATTCAATTACAGGAACATGCTTATGGTTATATACATGCAAAAGTATACAATTTGATTTGATTATGTGAAATAAGAACTATTTCTCTTTTATACATTGAATTGTATACCTGTAATTGACTTTGCTAATGTTAGAATAGGATTGCAGCTACTCATTACTATAATATTGCATTACCATATTATAATAGTTCTATATTTAGTATTTGTCCTAGCTCAAGTGGAAAAGTCTATTTTCTGAGAGAAATTCATTTAGTTAGTGGAAACTGGGCCCATATATCAGTGGGGATTTCTGTTCAAGCGAGAGTGGGTGTAATTGGGACTTGCCATCAAGAAACTCTCCCTTATGTCGACGTTGGGATTTTCGTATGCGTTGGGATTTTCACCTGCATCAACAAGATGGAGCTAGAAGGAGGGCTAGAAGACAATATGATCCCATAGAGTTTGTTGTGTTATTTTTTTTTCTATTATTATCTATGGCTCCATCTTGAATGGATTTAGGAAGATGCATTTCTGGTCATGTACCTCCTAACACTACTAGAAAGATAATATATCTCTTTTCATGAATCAAATTTGATGGTGAGGGACAAACGTTTTCCTTAAAAAATACCGTTCAATTTTCTTTGAACTCTTACTCTCATGATATTCATCATGAGGGTGTCATCTGCATATTATTTACTCTTATCTTTGCAGGCTGGGTAAACGATTGGTGCGAGACTTTGCCGATCGCTTCCATCCATACATGGGAACAATTCACGCATGATTTTTTGGATGCCTTTGAAAACTATAATTATGAAGGTTTGTGTGATGAGATACTCAAGCTTTGGAAGAAACAAGATGAATCCCTAAATGATTTATCCTTATAAAAATTTAAATGTATTATATATATTTTTCATCTAGAAGACATGTGATCCAAATTATTTTGAGAATGAAATGAAGGCGGAAATATAATAAGTAAATACACATATATTTCTAGAAACACAAAGATACAGTAATTCACAATTTTTATTAGTGGCAAAAATGTACAAAAATTGTAAAAATACAGAGTGAATGAACTTTCTAGAATGGTGGCAACTTATCTTTGAGAAGATATGTGATGGATACGCTCATTCAAAAGAGGATGATGTTTACAATGAGGCTCCAAAGGCCTTTTTAACAAAAATAAAATCTAAAAAACTAACCTCAGAAGATGAAATTCCAAAAGGTTTGCAGGCCCTGGTGGGGTAGTTGATACGTCAAGTTCCCAAGGACATAAAGTTTGCATATGATATTCATTTGGGGTGCATGATATATCATTGGAAAGTTCTATCCGAGAACAACACATTTTGCTCAACCTAGAATCTTCCACTGACTATATGGTAGTAACTACCAAGGCCAAACAAACATCGTTTAGGGCCTCAAAACGACTTCAAAAGTTCAGGACCCGAAAAACCATAGAAAAAATTCCAAGGGGAAACCCATGTTTTGAGACAATTGAATAGGTGGGTGGCCATTGATTTCCACCTGGATAAACATGCCTCCTATTGGTTATTTTCTTCCACATCTAATCACCCTATCTAATGAGTAAGACCAACCAGTAGATGTAATACCTGAATCATATGTTGACACCAACATGCATATTGATGATATGGTTGAACCACGTTTTGAACCCTTCTTCACATTGGGGGACTTTTATATCAGAGAAAATATTTTTCCAGAGGAATTTAATTCATCTTATCACTCCTCAATCCCTTTGTTTCTCCATGATATTGAAGAATAATCTCACAATGTAGATCAATCCTGTTCAAATTCTCCTAGTAATGACTTGGAGGAAGTAAGCGCAATAGATAATGAGACTCTTTGGGTCACACCGATGGTTATGTTATTTTCTCATTATTATGATCCATATTTGACATTGTAGGAAGAGGAGGGGAAAATTATGAAAGAACCTGAAGGAAATTTGTTTGGTTCTATAGACTCTCCACCACCTTTAGTAACATAGTAGATTGAGTCTAGATCTAATACTTTTGTCTGTAATAAAGAACATATTTCCCCATATTTCACCCAAAAAATTCCAAACGTCTCTCATGATATCATCATTTTTTCTAATCCATGTCTACCTAGGATTGTCCTTGACTCCCCTTGTTTTCTGATCCCTAATGATATGTAAATGTCATGGCCTATTAACAAACACCATCGATGTGTGGAGGAGGAAATTTCACCTATATACATCACAAGATATTGAGAAAGGGGTGATTCTTAGACTATTAAAGGAACAAATTTGGATCTCCAGAGCATAACATCTTTTTCAGGAAAATGTACAGTGAAGTTGATTTCTATTACTTATAACCCTAGTGACTCTCTAATTGTAGTCACCCTAATTAACATTGAACATGAAGGTGTCTTTCATATTTTTGATATATACACTTATTTCTCACAAAACAACGTTGGTTGAAAATCATTCTTGTACCCCAATTATGAGTATTCCCTGGACGATATCTTATATCCTCTTGTGAAACGAAACAACATTTCCAATTGAGTAACTTGGTAGGAGGGAATGAACATTTGATACATTGCACCTTTTGAGCCACAACCTTTGTCTTACCCTGAGAAGGAAGAAATGGTCTGCAAGAAGATCTTAGCTATTAAGTATTTCACTACCCATATGTCAACGTTTCCAAATCTGATCCATTCATTTACATCCTATTGTTCAAAGATCCTATGTTCTGAGATGATTATGTACCTAGAAACATGTTCAAACCTCCTACCTTCCTGAATGATTTGTTCACCCATCCTAACTCTTATGATGATACATCTCTTCTTAGAGTAGCCTATGATTATATTCTCATAGTCTATGCAGGGCCAAAATCTTGTGGGATGTTATGGGGCATATATGTGGGTGAAGGAGAAATGAGATTTTGTCCCTTGAATGGACTAAATGTTTACCCCATTTATATTTCCCAGAGAATGAAGAAAACACTATGAAACCTTCCCATTAAGAGGAAAATTAATTTTCTTTGAAAACATTCGAGGTCCACACTAAATTGTATTTAGAAAGAGATGAAAATTTTAAGACTTGCACTATTGATGATTACCTTGGTGATTTTCATGATAGACTTCACACCATGCTAGAAGAGAATCTAGAAGGTCTGTTCAAAGCCTATTTTGTGAGTAACTTAAATTATATACATAAGATAACTCATCAAGATGAGGGGGTTATGTTGGTCCTAAATTCTACACCTGACTACTAAAGGGTAGAGCTAGGCCACCTCAAGTTTATAATGATTGGTTTTTTGATAAGTTGGTTTTATTGGTAAGCTTAAGGATATGTTTTCATAGATGGTAATTGGTTGGACATGCCACAGATTATAAAAATAGGTTCTCCTTTTCTAATGGTATGGATATTAATAGACAGTTGGGGATATGAAAAGACAGATACATGAAACAACAACAAGCAATGCAATAAATCACTTGCTATGTGAGAATAAAGACTTAAAATAATATATTAAGACTTAGACAAATATCTAGATGCAAACCATTCAACAGGTTTCCAAATAGTAGATCTTTCTCTAAAAAATAGTTGTATAACGGGTTGTAGGATCAATAAAAATATGAATTAAAACAATGGCTAAAAGAATAAGGAAATGTACATTGCACACATCATAAAATTTGCATTGAAGAAAAGATTAAACACATAAAGATTTGAGTAAGAGAACACAATTGTCATCAACATATATTCAGTATGTAGAGAATTTTACAGTCATCTGAGCAGGTCCAACCCTTCTACTTCCTCTATTTTTCTCCAAAATTTGAACCCCCAAAACATACAAAAACTACCTATTTATCAGAGTTGCAAAGGCTCTCGTCCATCTGGGACCAAGGCTTCACTCTGTGTTCCCAGTTGTAAACAACTTATTAACTTAACTACGACACTACTGGAGTACAATCATGCATACTTCAAACTTAAATTAATTAAAAGGGATGTGATTCATATCAAACACAAATGACCATTTATTATCCATTAAAATTAAATATCTCAACTTAAATAACTGAAAAATGTTGTTGATGGTAAACCAAACTGATGCATAAGTTGAATTGCACTGAGCCTTTGACAGAAATTGATTCAGAGTGACAAAGGTGAGTGATGTGTCGAGCATTGGCATGCCTGCACATTGTTTGACACCACTAGAAATGACTAGATGTGTTGACAACTCCTTCTTGAGATATACCATGATTTTCAATATCGAAACTATTCTAGGAGATTAACATTCGGGCATCTTTTATTCCCGAAATGAATTTGAGTCATTGATTATTTTTGAAAATATGCGATCTAAGGGACCCTTCCACCTTAGCGCCCTTGCTAAATTTTTCTTAGTCTGGTGATTTTATACTTCCTTTAACCCTATTTATCAATGGTGCCAATTCAAAACTTTGGGACTTCAGAAGTTCGACCCTTCGACAATTTTGGCCTATGCTGAGTTGAAAAAATCCCGAGGTGGTAGGGCCCAAAGTGACGTGGTGTTCTGATTTCATATGATGTCATGGCTACTGACATGTCACATAAGGAAAATGACACGTGTTAGGGCCATATGGAAGCCACGTGTCAATGCCAGATGGTTGTTAGATGTATTGACAGATGAGTGTCGCGTGCTTCGACACTTCGGGCTTCAACAATTTTGGATTGTAAAGCATGAAAATATATCGAAGTAGTACAAGCTCAAAGTGACGTGTCTCAGAAGGAGAGTGTCGCGTGCTTCGACACTTCAGGCTTTGGGATTTTTTATGAAGCATCAATATCTCTCGAAGTAGTACGGGCCCAAAGTGACATGTCTCAGAAGGAGAGTGTCGCGTGCTTCGGCACTTCGGAGCTTTGAACGCTTTGGCACTTTGGATTATGGACACTTCAGAAGATTTGAACCAATGGTAAGTTTAGATGCCCGAATGCCGAAGTCATGGAGTCATTCTTGTTAAACCCTACACGAGTTTGAGACTTTAAATGCAAGAGAGCCATTGATCTGCATCGACTATTGGATCTTCATTATTGAAGATTTGACTTGTCTATTTGGCTTAAATTCTAAGCTCGAAATGGACTGCTTTGAATTTCTATCTTTTTCTGGGGAAGCATACTGATCTTACAAAGGACTTGTTGGACTTGGATGTCCCATACACACACAAAAGACTGGGTGGATATGTTGCATGCTCAATTAGTGGAAAATATGATGACAAGTATTTCAAACTCAAACTAGAACATGAAATCGCCCTTCAAGAAAGAGAAAAAATATGGTGCAAAATAAGTAAAGACGAGCAAGGGCCATGAAGCTCAGTGATTGAATAATGGATAATAAGATAAGAAAGCAACCACAAAACTTAGAATTGATGGATGTATAGGGTAAAGGAGGAAAAAGGGCAGGGGTGCATACCTAGGTTACAACATTGGCTCCAACTAGGGATAGCACTTCCCTGTGAGGTGATAATAATAGTAGACTAGGTGCCTTACCTTTCAGAAACTCATTCCCACTGGTTGTAACTTACCTCTATTTCTGTTTGTCAAGCATGTATCTCTGCCACTTTTTCTCAACCATACATCTATGAAGTTCAAAACAATAAATACACCCCAGTGCCTTTGTTGGGATATGGAGTCTTTATTCACACAGAACTAACTAATCAAATGAAAAAATAAAAGGAAAGCATCTATGGTACAAGAGGGACCTTCCCTCATCCTTAAACAAAATAGTGTTTCAGGAAGCGGCCATTTACTGGGCCTCTGAAGATCTCTACATCATCTAGATTGTGCAAGATAAATGTTTTATTGTCCAAAACCTCAACCACCTTAAAAGGGCCAAACCAGAGGTTATCAAACTTACCATGCTTGGTCTTGTCATCCCTTTTGGAATTCCACCTCAAAACCAGGTCACCTTCCTGAAATGTCACTTTCATGGTTTTCTTGTTAAAGGATGATTTGATATTTCTCTAGTATGCTTCAGTCTTTTGATCCAATGCTTCTCTCTTTTGTTGAACCTCTATAATGTGGAAGATTCTCCTTTGGATTTCATTTGGCTCCTCAACATCTTCCTGTAATAATTTTAGGACTGGTATGCCAAGATGGGTGGGAAAGAAAACATATACACCATAGACAAGATGAAATGTTGAGGTTCCCAAAGACTTCTTGGTGTTGATTCTATCATCCCACAAAACATATTTGAGTTTAGAGTATGAAGATTTCTTGTTTTTGGCCAACAAATTCTTGATAATCTTGATGAGAGTTTTGTTTGATGACTCTGCCAGACCATTCCCCTGAGGCTAATAAGGCATGGAATGTGTCAAGGAAATGTTATGAATACCACAAAAGTCAATCATGAGTTTGGACTTGAATGCTTGGGCATTGTTTGTTATAAGCTTGATTGGGCAGCCGAATCTGGAAAAAATATTGGTTTCTAGGAAATTCATGATCACCTTGTCAGTGGCAGTTCTGATGGGCACAACCTCGATCCAATTGGTGAAATAGTCGGTGGCAGTGAGAATCCACTTATTCTTCCCACTGGAGGGTGGATTTATCTCACCTATGAAGTCTAACCCCCATTGTTGAAATGGACCACTGGTAGTGATAGGTTTTAGGGGTAGTGATGGTAACTTCTTTTTTTTCTGCAAATTTCTGACATTCATTATAGGCCCTAACGGTAGAAAATACATCAAAGAAAAGGGTGGGCTAGTAGTACCCCGCCCTTAGGATCTTGAGAGCTATGGCCTTCCAATGCTGGGTGCTCCACATACTCGTCTATGCATTTCTATTGTGACTTGTTTGGCTTCATTTTCATCAAGGAATTTTAATAGGATGCCAACAGGATCCCTCCAATACAAGTTTTGGATTGAAATGCATAATTTGATAGCCTTCAATATGAGAGACCAGAACTTTGTCTTATTCACATCTGGTGGACATTCAAGATGCTGCAGAAAATGAAGGATGTTTCTATACCAAGGTGAAGAGGAGTAATTTTCAAATACCTGCATGATGTCTTGTCTAGGATGTATGATGGGTGCATCTGATTGGTTGAAGATTTGATGTAATTATAGCACCTTACAGTTCTGATAACAACTTGGCAAGTCCTTGTCCCTTGATCAACTTGGTGAGTTTTATGTGCAGGTCATACTCTAATAGTTTGAAAATCCACTTCCCTCTTTTCCCCTCACTATCTGGCTAGACCATAATCTCTTTGACACTGCTGCTAGGAACAAAGGTTTTTATGCTAGACTGTAACACATATACCCTAAAGGCCTTGAGTGCTTTGACCATATCATAAGCCTACTTTTCTAATATATTATACTTCAGCTCAACATCTAATATAGATTTCCTAAAAAAGGCTATGGGTTATTCATTCCCTTCTCCATTTTTTTGCAGTAGTACAACAATAATGGTCTCCTCAGAAGCGAAAGAGAAGATGAAGAAATATTTGGAATAGTCAAGGCTAGCTAATACATGGTCTTCAACTAAAGCTTGCTTGATCCTTTGGAATGATGAATTTTCCTCTAGTGACCATTTTATCACAACATCTTTCTTCAACATGTTAGTCATAGGCTTCAAGATTTCGGCAAAATTTGGCACAAATCGTCTTAGGAAATTTATCTTTCCAATGAAATACTAGATAGCCCTTTTATTTATGGGGATTTTGATCTCTTGAATGGCCTAAAATCACTTCGGATAATTTTGTATACCTTTTGCTGATATGATGTGGATCAGGAGCTTCCCTTATGGCATGGTAAAGTGGGTTTTTCTAGGATTCAAAGATATTCTGTATCGCTTGCATTTCCAGAAAACCTGCTCCATATGCTGCAAATGTTCATCATCAAACTTGGAGAAAATGGTGATGTGATCCAAATATATAACAATAAATTTGTCTTTTTCCCCCATGAAAGCTATGTCCATGGCCCTCTGAAAGGTGGCCCCTGCATTCATCAGCCCAAAAGTCATCTTATCATACATGATTGTTTCCCATGGGGTGGTGAATGTTGTTTTTTCTTTGTCCTCTTCACACACTGTTATTTGGTTATAACCCAAGTATCCATCTAACAAGGAAATATCATGGGCACCTACCACCCTCTGTAAAATATAATCCATCTTGGGGAGGGGGTAATTTTCCTTTAGAGAACACTTGTTGATATTTAGAAAATCAACAAACAAGAATATCTCCCCATTTTTCATCCTCACAGGTACCAAGTTAGCCACCCAGTTTGAGTACGTCAATGGTACAATAATCCTTGCATCCAACATCCGTTTCGGTTCTTTCTCAATTACTGACATCAACATGGGATTAAATTGTCGAATATTCTATTTGAATGGCTTGGAGCCAGCCTTCAGAGGGATCTTGTGCTGGATGATGTTAGTGTCAAATGTCTTTAAATCCTCATACGGCCATGAAAAAGTATCAACAATTTTTTTGATGAGACTAACATACCTGTCCTTTTGTTTCGCAACTAATGCTTTATACAACTTGATGATCTAGGGATTCTCAGTGGTCCCAATATTGTAACCTATTATCTCTTCTTCTTGATTCTTCATGGAATATTATCTGGAAACATCATTACTGTCAAACAACTTTTCCAGAGGCACTAGTCCTCTTGGAATTTGATTGGTTTTCAGCTCCACAATATGGTGGCCAACTATTGTCTTTAGAAAATGAGATGTTTTTTGATTTTCTAATTCATTATTTTCATCTTCTTGGAATTCTTCGATGATTGAGATATTGGAGAATTCATCAATGGTGTGTAGAAATATCTTCAGCTCTAGATCATCACTAAAGACTTGCCAATTCTTTATGTTGTCTAGTATGGTTGTTCTATGTTTGATTTCCACCTGATATTTAATATTTGGACCAATGGGAGGTCTAAAAGTGTTGGGAGCTAAGGCCAGAGAATATTCCTTTTGATTCTTCACTCTGGGAATGAAGGATATGTTAAATTCTAGAAATAAATTGTCGATCAGGTCCCATACCTCGTTTCTATATTGCTTGAGCCTATGTTTTCTAGCTTGATAGATGTTCTTAACTTGATTGATGATTAAGTTGGAATCACCAAAAAATGATAAACATTCAATGGCCATGTCTTTGGAATCCCTCAATCCCAACACCAAAGCTTCAAGGGGAGATGAGGAGTATACCTGCCCCATATCCTTCCTTCGATGAATATCCATTGAAATACATCTTCCATACTTTGTGTTTTGATCTTTCAGTGGATGATATTTGCATTGGCTGACTGATATTTCGGGTTCATCATCATTTAAATGAAAAATAAATGAGTCGATCTCACCCTCAACAACATAAATTGGGTGATTTCTTAGGTTATGATGGTCACTAATGATATAGGATAATGTTACCTCATTGTATAGCCTCCTATGTTCCCCTCCAAACATAGGGATGGTGGCGTAAGTGAGGTCCATTAGTAATGATCCTCCAACCTTCTTAGCCCAAGTTATGTATAAGAGCATACCAAAATTTGGGGGAATGTCAGCCACAACAATGTCCATTAATACACTCTTCATTGGTAATTGTGCCCAAGAAACCACCATATCTTTTATCATTCCCATACATTTTACTTTATTAGAATAAAAGGATTACAAGTCTTGGTATGCTTTGGTGATCTCCAGACCTAGTTCTTCCATAACAACCTTGGGAATAACGTTGTGTGAGGCTCCTGACTCCATAAGATAGATATGCATGATCTTATCATGGACATTTAAAGATATATAGAATGGTAGAGAATCATTAGATCCATCCTTAATGTGTGGACCTATAGTAATGGTTGGGTTCTCATCCTCCAGACTAATTACATCAGAAGATACAATAGAAGTAGTTGGCCGCAAAAAATTCATGATGGATTTTTTGAAAGGTTCATTCTTCATCAATTCTGTCAAAGGAACATGGATCTTGATTTTGATCAACTCATGCTCTAGGATTAAAGAGGTTGGAGGCCTATCAACTTCCTTTATTTTAGGGACTGCAAGTTTAGATAGGGGAAGTTTCTAAGATTTAGATGACATACCTTTACTTGGATTTGGCTTGGGAGAAACTTCAGCTTGTTTGTTTGGATCAGAGATAGTGGTTTTGAGAGCCACCGCTCTAGGCCTCAAATCATATTTTTTCTAGGGTTGGCCTTGAGTAACTCCCTCTTCCCCTATCTGATTATCAAACTGATTTGACAGTTGTGTTACCTGATATTCTTGCCACATTAAGTGACTGGTATAAAAATCTATTTCATTGAAAAGTACAACAACATTATCATCTACAACATTGTTGGCTACATATATCTCCTCAATCTGATTGTCTTGGAAAGGAGGCACCATCCTTTGATCATCAACATTCCTCCTTTCTCTCTGCATTATCTAAGGTGCATCATTAGGCCTTCTAAACTGGTTTGGATTTCTATTTCCATCCCCTTGAAAAGCTCTGTTTCGTTGTTTATATTCCCATTTTAGATTAGCTATTTCAAATGTCAAATCCTTCAAATTTTTGGTCATTTCATCAAGTTTGGGATCATATGTGCCTGGGTTAGAGGAGGTAGGGTAATCTTCTCTTTATTTCTTCTTGTCTTTATCAAATCTAGTATTTAACTTATCTCTTGCCAAGATATTGGATTCAATCTCAATGGATTCTTCTTGCATGGACAACAAGGTGGTGGACCTTCTCTCCCTCAGCAAAAGGGAGAACTCTGCATCAAATGCATTGGAATAAGTGATATTGGCAGGGATGATTTTAGGGGCTAAATTTCGCTCATGGGCTAATTTTCCATGTTTTTTTCCAAAAATGAGATTCACTATTTTAAAAATGATTCGCCCGAATTCTATAGGATAAAATTATTTTACCTTAAAAATCGCCAAAATTTTATAAAAACTATATAAAATAATTGGAAATTTGAATATTTAAAAAAAAATATCGCCAAACATTTATAGTTGACATATGAAGGATTAGTAAGATTCGCCAAAGTTTCTACATTTTAAAATAAGGTTCCATCCTTAAAATCATCCTTGGATATTGGCAAAGGCTTCAGTTGGTTTGATCTCATCTCGGATTCTACCATACATCTTATTGAATCTCTTAGTGAAGTCTAAAATAGATTCACCATTATTTCTCTTTAGAGCCCCAAACTCAGTGATGTAGTAGAGATAATCTCTCCTATATCCCCATTGCTTTATGAAAGCTTCATATAATGCATCGACATTTGCGATGGAGGCTGGAGGAAGACCCCAAGACCATTTCCTTACTTCCCCATCCAGACTCTGCACAAACAACCTCATCCACACATCTACGTAGTCAATGTTAAAGTTGTCTGCAAAGTTATAGAAGGCTACCAGATGTTCCTCAGTTGTGACATCACCTTCCCCATAATATCTTGGTAAATATTTCATGTAATCTATGGTTGGGAGTGAATGTAATCCTATAGGAAGAAATAGGGGTGCATATTTGGCAACAATTATGGCATTCATCCTATTAGCAGCCTTTGCTTGGGAAATAGGAATGTGAATATTTATGGGAGCTACAGGGGCAGATGATGGACTGGATGATGAAGTAGAGTCAGGAGTTGAAGATGCCTAAGGTTCCTTGTAATTGTGATTCTCAGGGATAACAAATTCTAGCTGCTTGCGATGATGAAGAGAAGTAGACTCTTTGGGAACAACTCTACCCTTGAGGGGGGAGGTATATCTCTAAGATACAGTGGATTTTCTTAGTTTCCTTTTTGTCTCAGAGACTACTATATCCTTATCAGGGTTAGGGTGAGCCTTGGTGGATTTGATGTGTTCATATTTGAATCTTTTGAGTCCTTTTCTGGGCACCAATATTTCTTTCATAAATTCTACTCAGTGGAGTCTCCAGGTGAAATATGGAAGTCTATATGATATTTGTTCACCCTCAAAGTCATAACTATTCAATTTCATTCTCCTAGGGAAATATATTTCGTTACTTTTTTCCTTGACAACGACGCCAAAAGATGTTGGTCCTAAAGTCTGCACCTGACTGCTAAAGGGAAAAGCTAGGCCACCTCAAGTTTATAATGATTGAGTTTTTGATAAGTTGGTTTTGTTGGTCAGCTTAAGGATAGGTTTTCAAAGATGGTAATCTGGTTGGATAGTCCACAGTTGGGTCAAATTATTGAGGGTCTTCAGTGTTCCAGCAGGGCGTAGCACCATCCAACTTGGTGGTTTGGCACTTCATACGACCTAGATCTCAGTTTTGCAGTGGTCTTCCTTGTTATTTAGCCTTTGGAGGCTTACATTGTATTATCATATCATTTTGTAGAAAGTCTTATTGTGTTTATTGGATCCATCTATTGATCATTCCAGATCTGCATCATTCTTGTATTCAGGGGTTTATTCTATCTATGAATAATATCAGATCTGAGGTATTTTGGATTGTCTATCATATCGTTTATCTTGCATATGGTTGAGGTATGGTCCATTAATGTATCTTCTTGTTTATTGCTGCAAACACACATTAAAATCATCAGTATAACCCTAGCGAAACTTAAGTGACAATAATAAGCAAAGTGTTTGACGAAATGCCACAACCAGAAAAAGTTTAAAAACACATGAAAAACGTGATGTTCCTGGCATCTTGGCTTGGGAATGTTATAGTGGTATCATAGGCTTGATCCTCCTAGCTAGTGGGGATTAGCACATACAAAGTTAAAATGAAGATGAATATTATTAGCAGGGTTGTTGAGTGTGAGAGGGAATATGAAACCCTCAATGAGATTTTCAAGGAGCTAATAACATTCCAATGATTTGTATCCTATAAAAATCCTAGTTGGATAAAATATGAGATTACATGTTGGGTCAACCAAATAGAGGAAAACAAAGAAGAAACAACTAGATGGAGGGAAGAATTGAGTAACCCCACACCCATTAGGGGCAAGCAACATTGCTACAATTGCAAAGTGCCTTGAGAACTAGACCATAGATGTAGGGGTAAAGGTAAGAAGCACATTATTGAGGTGCACTATGACAGTGATGATGAGGTGTGTGAGGATATATAGTGAGAGATAGATGCTTATTTGGAGAAGTCAAATGATGCTAGTAACTCTTGCACAAAGGGTAGTGATTCTGACATGTTGGAGGAGGATAGTGACCCTTGCACCTTGGAGGAACAGTGGTATGGAAAGGATGATAGAACCTGTACTTTAACATCCATATCACCATGTATTGATGACCTTACACTTCAGCTGAGGGATGACACTAGTAGATATCCACATGTGTCATCACCTAGAGATGATGAGATCCCTATGATGACCATGACACATATGTCATCTTTCCAGACACCCCTGATAGACACAACTCATGAGGATAGAAGTGGCATGTTAGATATGATGGAGGAGTCGTACGTGAGAGATACACACCAGAGACACATGGATCCACAAATCTAGGGGGAGATATATGACATACAGACCGTTGATCTTTCACTCACATATCAACATGAGGAGATTGAGTCACCTATTTTGGGGACTGCATTATTTGAGAAGGTTATGGAGACTGATAGGCTGAGGGTACACTTACATCCAGGACCATCCTATTGTGATGAGGATATACCCTTTATTGGTCAGGAGGACCATAGCAGATGTCTGGACACATCTATATGAGATCTAGGAGAAAATGATAGTATAAGGGTGATTACACAGGAGGATATAATTTCTCACACCAGATACAGTATGATTCAGAGGGATCTAGTAGTTAGGGATGATGTGCAGTCACATATAGGAGGACCCAGTAGCACAGTGGACAGGGGGTAGTTCAACACTTTATCTTCTACAGAGGGTATTTTTGGGGATTCCAGTGTTTTCACTAGTAGTGAAAGATATGATGTAGCACCTCAACATGACTATGATCAGGAGTCACACTACTTGGTAGGACAATTGAGATTCAATGAGGATATGATCATGGCAACCACTAGGTACATTGATGACACACATGCATTGGTGACAGATTACTGTTGGAGGGAATCAATGGAACATGGTAGTTCGAATGAGGGATTTTCCATGGATGACTTTCATACTCTTTGGGAGAGAGCATATGTGATGAGGACCAACTACGAACAATTGTTGATAGACATGGACTACTTGTTGAGGATTGGCGAGACGTATCATGAGGCTCTGAGGGAGTAGGATTTGGAGGTGGACAAACTTACTCAGGAGTTGGAGAGCACTCAAGGATTCTTGAGAGGCACACAGAAAACTCTTCAAGAATCAGAGTCCAGATCATATGAGCTTCTTGAGGAGATTTGTTAGAGATCCACTTCCTCTATCTTAGTGGGAACTCATGTATATCATTCAGTCACATTGCTAGAGGATGTTGGTGGTCTAGCTAAGGAGTACCCAGGATCACTGATGTGCATGAAGAGTTATGATACTGAGGCGTAGGAGTCACCCTCTACGAGGATCTTTGAGACAGTCAGACACTCACATATGCATGGGGACTCTAGAGCCAGGGACAGTTTTGAGGACACTTCCATTTGTGTTCCGAGAATGCTTGACCTTCCTGTGGAGGGTGATCCAGTAGTACACCCAGGATATATGATGCAACATGAGTATACGGGAGATGAAAGGAGTATTTCGGAGCATACAGTGGTGAGTGATAGCTCACAAATACATGTCATGATGTAAGTTGGGATTCAGAGGCGTGTATTTCCTTGCAAGGAGGAGACACACTTAGGAGAGCATGCAAATGCCACTCCTTTGCAACAACACCTAGTTGTGAGATATCACCTTCACCATTTCAATAGTTGCATGGGAGATGAGAGATGGAGGTTGGTTGAACAATAGTCGAAGGAGTTGCTGCCAGTTGTACTGGATGACTGGAATTCATTGATGACTACAGGTGATTATTTATCATGGATACCGATGGAAGATATTCTGGTCGAATCATTGGGATTGACCAAAGCTTGTGGTATCTTCCGGTCCTATTGTCAGCTATAGATGTGTCTGGTAGCCTTTACTGACACATTTATTGTTGAAAGCAACATGAGAAGAGATAGACCGTGGTAGAGGTTGTGGGGAGTGGCTAGGCCGAGACCACCTCACATGAGTGTTTTAATGACATCCAGTAGGATAGAGGTGGATCGTCATAGACAACCAGTTGAGACTTGGTGCATGATGGTGAGCATCATAGGCCAGGTGATAACATATGAGCATGTAGGGATTATGACAATAATCAGTCTGACACATGAGTAGTTAGAGGAGATTGAAAGTGATAAACTTCCAAGTTTTCAATGGGATTTGAGATTTCATTTGGTTAGTAGGAATTTTCACCACATGATGACCTAGGTTGCGCCAGAGAGCCACATTCTCCACCTTCGATTGGTCTGGAGTGGGCTCGCAGGGACTTGTCCTATGGAGAAAGGTAGTTTCTCCCTCTTGATCATCATGATCAGACATGGAGATGATTGGACATGTACTACTTCCACAGAGATATTTTTACAGATGCAGTTTCTGGACAACAGGTCCAATGGCCATAGGTACTTTAGCTTGAAGATCCAGGAGTGGGGGATCTAGTATATAAACAGGGAGAAGTCAGGCATGGTCATAGTAGTGCAACGCCAACATGGTGATCATCGACATAGACTAGCATGGGACCCAAGGATTGCAAGATTGAGAATTTCACTGACTGACAGGAGCAAGTGAACCTTGGCAAGGGAAAGTTGTTTTGACTTTCCACTGAGCTTCAATGTTGAGTGGGGAACATCTCTTGAGGGTGTCTCATGGAGGTCTTGTAGTACCTCCTTCTGGAGTCAACATGTATAGTTGATGGAGGCCATGTTGATATTGGTAGGGACTTGGAGGATGGACTCATTTCGGGATGAGGCCATGTGTCATGTGCAAGAGATTCACAGAGTTGATATATTTCAAGACTATGCTTCACAGGATATTGCAGTTCACTTCCTGATATGGGACCCAGGGGGTGGAGTGTATGATAGTTCATATTTGGATGGGTTATACTATGTGTCCTACAGGTGGACATGGGATCCTGGTATTATACTTGGAGGGATTTGGTTATTGCTTGAGGACAAACAATATTCTAGCAGGGAGGACTATAATGTCCCCACTTTGGGACATCATTACATTTCAGGGTGTTATGATGACCAAAGTAGCCAGATGGATGTTATAGTAAGTACAATGACTATTGAGGGATCATCCTATTTCATCATTATGATCCATTCCACACATATTGGCTTTGGTTCCACTGCATTCCAACGATTTCCATGATTTTGAGTATTTTGAGCTATAGGTTAATTAAATTCACTAAAGTGGTCATTTTGGGCACAATACTTGGAGGAAACTCTCAGTATAATAGCCCATTGGAATCGAGAAGAACAACACTACAGGATAGGATGGTGACAAGTGACTTTTGGTGGCCAGGGAAGCCACAAGGAGAAATAAGGTGTTTTTCAGAGTTAAAAAGGTTAATTAATTAATAAAGTAAAAGTCACTTTGGAGGGACAAGGTGAGAAGGAAGTATAAAGGAGAGGCAAGGGCCTCTATTCTCATATTCATGTATGATTATCTTTTGATATCTGGTTTCTAGCTAGTGAGCCCATACCTTGGGGGTTTTGAAGGTTTTGACTTAACAAACCCTAGAGGATGATTCAGTGGTGAAAGATTCCACCTAGCTTGTCCCAAGCTTGGTCTCGAGGATGCAATACTCCTCCACACCATTCTAGTTCCGATCTACATCAGTTTCAGGAGGGTTCTACATCAGTTATAGGTACAAGAAGAAGAGAGGTCACACCATTGGGGGTTTCCAGTAAGGGGGGGCACACCATTCATTGAGGGAAGTTCGTTCCAAGAGATTGGAAGGGATTCAGGAGATTCTAGCATCTAGGTTTACATTGCAGGGTCTTGGCCATTATATCTAGTGCAATCTAGAGGAGTTTGTACCATTTGATTTATTAGATGCATTGGACGAATTGGAGGAGAGGAGCACACTTCAGAAAGTGATTTCAGTCATTTGATAGATCATATCTTCACCATTCTCTTGGGACTTCACCACTGAGGTAACAGGGCCCTGATCTATCATTATAGTGAGTTTATGGAGCATTTGGAGGTCTCTAGGAGAGAGGCCAAATTATCTAGGGTTTCAGTCATCCAGGGGGGTGCATCACTCATTGGAAGGAGGCTAGATCCATGATTTTGAGAGGGGTCTTGGAGATTTGAGCACCTGGTTGTTCTTGCAGTAACCTGATCTACTGTTCCACTCATTTTTGACTCATTTGGAGGCTTCCTTCAGTTGGACCAAATTATTGAGGGTCTTCAGTGTTCCAGCAAGGCGTAGCACCATCCAACTTGGTGGTTTGGCACTTCATACGACCTATATCTAAGTTTTTCAGTGGCGTTCCTTGTTATTCAGCCTTTGGAGGCTTACATTATCTTATCATAGCATTTTGTAGCATCTCTTATTGTGTTTATTGGATCCATCTGTTGATCATTCCAGATCTACATCATTCTTATATTCAGGGGCTTATTCTATTTATGAATAATATCAGATCTGAGGTATTTTGGATTGTCTATCATATTTTTGATCTTGCATATGGTTGAGGTATGTTCCAATATTGTATCTTCTTGTTTATTGCTGCAAACACACATTAAAATCATCAGTATAACCCTAGCGCAACTTAAGAGACAATAATAAGCAAAGTGTTTGATGAAATGCCACAACCAGAAAAAGTTTAAAAACACATGAAAAACGTGATGTTCCTGGCATCTTGGCTTGGGAACATTACATATAACATGTTGCAGAATCAACGAAAAGATGAACTAAAACAATGGCTGAAAGAATAAAGAAATGTACATTGCACACAACACAAAATTTGCATTCAAGACAAGATTAAAACATAAATATTTGAGTAAGAGAACACAAATGTCATCAACATATATTCACTAGGTAGAGAAATTTGTATTCATCTGAGCAGGTCCAGCCCTTCTACTACCTCTATTTTCCCCCAAAAAATGAACTCCCAAAACATACACAAATTTCCTATTTATCAGAGTTGCAAAGGCTCTCGTCCATCTGGGACTAAGGCTATACTCTATGTTCCCAGTTGTAAACACCTTATTAACTTAAATACGAAAATGCTGGAGTGTAGTGATGCATACTTCAAACTTAACTTAATTAAAAGGGATGTGATTCATATTGAACACAAATGAGCACTTGCTATGCATGAACTTGAAATGTCTCAACTTAAATAACTAAAAACTGTTGATGATGGTAAATTAGACTGATGCATAAGCTGAATCACACTAAGCCTTTGACAGAAACCAATTCAGAGTGACATAGGTGAGTGATGTGTTGATAATTAGCATGTCTGCGTGCTATTTGAGACCACTGGAAATGATTGGATGTGTTGACAACTCCTTCTTGAGCTATACCATGATTTTCTATCTCAGAATTATTCTAGGAGATTAACATTCAGGCGTCTTTTATTCTCAAAATGAATATGAGTCTTTGATTAGTTTTGGAAATCTGTGATCTGAGGGACCTTGCCACCTTAGCACCCCTGCTAAATTTTTTTTAGTCTGTCGATTTTAGACTTCCTCTAACCCTATTTAGTGATGGTGCTAATTCAGAACTTCAAAACTTTGGAAGTTCGACCCTTCAATGATTTCAGCCTATGATGTGTTGAAAAGTATCCTGAGGTGGTAGGGCCTGAAGTGACGTGGTGTTATGATGTCATATGATGCCATGGTTGTTGATGTGTAACATAAGGTGAGTGACATGTGTCAGGGCTATATGGAAGCCACGCGTCAATGCTAGATGGCTGCCACATGTCTTGATGGATGAGTGTCGCATGCTTCGACACTTCGGGCTTCAGGAATTTTGGATTGTGAAGCATGAAGATATCCCAAAATTGTACGGGCTCAAAGTGACGTGTCTCAGAAGGAGAGTGTCACTTTCTTTGACACTTTCGAGCTTCAGAGGCTTCGACACTTCCTCATCTAGACACTTCGGAATATTTGAGCCAATGGCAAGTTCAGACGCCCAAACGACAAAGTCGTGAAGTCATTCATGTTAAAA
Organism: Picea sitchensis; assembly: GCA_010110895.2. Classification (NCBI taxonomy): domain Eukaryota; kingdom Viridiplantae; phylum Streptophyta; class Pinopsida; order Pinales; family Pinaceae; genus Picea; species Picea sitchensis. The sequence continues at coordinate 40,093 of SNQJ01S0057154.1, forward strand.
CCAAAACGAGTTTGAGACTCTGAATGTGAGAGAGCCATTGATCTGCATCGAATGTTGGATCTCCACCATTGAATATCTGAACTGTTTGTTTGGCTTAAATTCTAAGCCCGAAATGGACTGCTTTGATTTGCTACCTTTTTCTATGGAAGCTTACTGAGCTTACAAAGGACTTTTTGGACCCGTATGTCCCCTACGCACAGAAAAGAGTGGATGGATCTATTGCATGCTCAATTAGTGGCAAATATGATGACAAGTATTTCAAATTCAAACCAAAACATGAAATCACTCTTCAAGAAAGAGAAAAAAGATGGTGCAAAACAAGTAAAGACGAGTAGGGGCCATTAATTTGAGTGATTTAATAATGGAGAATAAGCTAAGAAAGCAACCACAAAACTTAGAATTGATGGATGTATAGGGTAAAGGAGGAAAAAGGGCACGGGTGAAAAACTAGGTTACAATAGGTCCTTTAGTCCAGACCTGGGGATATTTCAAGACCTTATTGTTTTTATATATTTCCTAGAAATAATAACAACATTTAATTTCACATTATATCATTTAACATTTTTCAGAGAAACTTCAGGTACAGTTATCAGTAGCTATGGTTTTCCCTATTAAACCAGTCCTATGGTCATTCTTGCATACATCTTAACAAATTTGAATCTTGGTTAGAGGACTATTCCTTACCTTATGTTCCCTTGCAACACAATTAAAATATCTTTGAAAAAACTCTCAAGAATGTAATGTTTTTTATATACTATCTAGTAATACCCCAATCTCTGTTGTTGATTGTCAATGAACATATAATTAGAGGTTTGGGGCTATGTGGATTGGAATTACACGTTTATTTGATCCTATGCATGACTAACGTAGGATAGGAGAGGGATAGATTATGCTAGTGTCCTTTATTTCATATAGTTTTCTCTTTAATATTGTTAGAGCATACAATAAATTCAACTGTAAAATATGAGTCTCTCTCATTGTACATATAGTGTTCAATATGTCATTAATCCCCATCAGATAAATTACTATCATTTGATCATTAACTAGCTTCCTTACTATTTAAACTTCTCAATAATAGGCTTGTTATGTGTTCCCTAAAGTTTTCACTCGGTGAAATAAATAAAGAAGACTGAAGATGAATAGTTTCCTCTATTCTTCCCTTTGAAAGGATGAATCTATGACAAGGAAGGAAACACTCAATTATCTCACTTATCGAGATTCTTGGTCACTCATATATATAACTTGTTTGCAACCAACTCTTTGTATTCTACTGGGGGATTTTTATTTTTGGATAAATTTACAACCCCTTTTGTGAGTTATAAAGCAAATATTTAGAGACTTACAGTCTCCATCATACTACACCCCTGTTGGAAAAATTTCTTCGAGTTGAATTTCAATTATGGTCTTGTTATCTCAAACTCACCCATAACATTCTATGAATATATTTTCCTCCATAGACTCGACATAGATAAACTCATTTAAATCTTATTGTTGAGCTATACATATCAATATACTCAAGCGAATATTAGTTTTCTCATTCAATTGACTAATTTAGATTCCTTTTTAATTTATGAAAAACATTCATCCCTGTTACCTAAAATATTAACCCTATTTTATCTTTCTAGAGTAACATTGATCCTATTTCATAGTTCACTTCGATTTTTGTTAAGAAAAAATGTTAAATCTTTTAAACCACTTATCGTTGGTATCACAATCAATGGGTTGATCACTGTCATGAAATAATTGTATAATCCTTTGCAATCGTTTCAATGAGCGTATTCAATTGTTACTCATAAGATATCCTTAGTCGCGGATAGAGTCAAAAGGAAATCATATTTAAATCAACTGAGAAAAGAGTTCTACTCATAATGATATCAGAAACTGATCCTCCTAACCCAATGTTGGCTCACCTCTTGGTAGAACCCATTTTTAAATTACCCTTCCAAGGGTGGACCTCACTATTTAATTCTCATCCATCATAACCCTTATATAAAATCCTCCCCTTAAAATCACTCAAATCTTGAGCATTTCCCTTATTACCATGACTTCTTATTATTAGGATAAAATAAAATATGACATGCACTTAGGAGTTCCCTATTGCAACCTTAATGCTCTTGTTGAAGGATATATATGGGAGGAAACTTTACTCATGTCTCATAATTAGAACATAAGACCCTATTTTGATCACACAGAGAATCACATTGATCATTCTTGCTAAAAAAATAGGTTGAATTGGAATAACAAGATTTAATTATTCTTTGATCATCTCTTATATCATGTAGGTTGAATAAACAAAGGAAGAACAATCAACAACTACATATTTATCTCGTTCTTTATGCACTTGGATTTTTGGGGAACTCATGGAAGTATTTCTCTAAACCTGTTTTTTAGAATCCTTGATATAAGTTTGGAAAGGAATTATTGATATCAGCTCATAACCAATCACCACAGAAAATGTGAATACCCTCAAGCTCACCTAATCAAGATACAACATTTTGGACCTACAAAATTGTTGATTATTCTTTTGTGTTCAAAGGAAAATCCTAATCCCAACCAAAATAGGTCGAGAACTTGAGAACAAGCTAGTTTATATTGGAAAGGGAAGCATATCATTAATTTGATGATTCAATATCATTCAAATGTTACCCCATGTCCTAGCAGGGGTAATAGGACATTACGATTTCAATTAATGTTATTACCTTCCTCTTCATCTGGTACATTATGAACACATCTTCTCAACAAACTAATGACCTAATCTTACAGATCCTCATACCAAAACCATGATCCCATAATCACAACATGAACAAAATACTATATTGGAGGTATATCACTAATTATCACCTCAAAAGAAACTTATCTCAAACAATTGAACTCCTCATTCACAATCACCCTCAAGCTCACCAATTATCTTGTGACAAGTGAAAGTGAATTTGTTTTAGAACAACTTGATAAATATTGGGGAAATATCATCAACATCCAGACCCCAAGAATACTTTCCTTAGATGCATCATCATCAAAGAAAAGTCACCTAGATCAATTCATCATATCCTCTGTCAAGATTTTCTGGTTGATTTCATATCCTTGGCATGTACCAGTACATTAACAAAAAATCTAGGAAGTTCTTCTTACCCAACTTCCCTTATGCTAACGTGCATTGCTAAAAGTTATTTCCAATATTAAACCTTTTTTCTACCAACTCATCCTATGTTNTTTGGACCTACAAAATTGTTGATTATTCTTTTGTGTTCAAAGGAAAATCCTAATCCCAACCAAAATAGGTCGAGAACTTGAGAACAAGCTAGTTTATATTGGAAAGGGAAGCATATCATTAATTTGATGATTCAATATCATTCAAATGTTACCCCATGTCCTAGCAGGGGTAATAGGACATTACGATTTCAATTAATGTTATTACCTTCCTCTTCATCTGGTACATTATGAACACATCTTCTCAACAAACTAATGACCTAATCTTACAGATCCTCATACCAAAACCATGATCCCATAATCACAACATGAACAAAATACTATATTGGAGGTATATCACTAATTATCACCTCAAAAGAAACTTATCTCAAACAATTGAACTCCTCATTCACAATCACCCTCAAGCTCACCAATTATCTTGTGACAAGTGAAAGTGAATTTGTTTTAGAACAACTTGATAAATATTGGGGAAATATCATCAACATCCAGACCCCAAGAATACTTTCCTTAGATGCATCATCATCAAAGAAAAGTCACCTAGATCAATTCATCATATCCTCTGTCAAGATTTTCTGGTTGATTTCATATCCTTGGCATGTACCAGTACATTAACAAAAAATCTAGGAAGTTCTTCTTACCCAACTTCCCTTATGCTAACGTGCATTGCTAAAAGTTATTTCCAATATTAAACCTTTTTTCTACCAACTCATCCTATGTTGAAAAATATGATACCCTTAGATACTTGAGTTATCCAAACCTGGTTGGACACACTAAAGAAATGTATACAGGTTGTTGATATGCGAGATGCACAATCTAAAAAAATATTATTCGCCCAATATGAAATTGTAGAAGGAAATTTGTAGCTGTGTAAGAAAACATGTGTCTGTGATATGCATGTATAATGATTCATGTGATGGGAAAATACCTATCTATATTTTTCTATGAGATCCATTCACCTCAAAATAATGTAACCATTGTACTATGATAGATTTCAAAAAGCTTCATGGGTTGAACTAAAATAGATGGCACATACTCAACAAATCAAATCAACTTTCATATCACCCCACTTCCCATACACTGAATTATACATATAATGCTTATTTACAAATTCAAAAGGGTGAAGATGCTTTGAAATAAAAGGGAAGTTGAAATCACTATTAATAGTGTGGGAAGTATAAGTTAACTCATCGAGGATATGGATTGTCACTGGTAGTGGGGTTATATGATATTGAAGAAAATTTGTAAGGGCTATGGACGCTCACTGGAAGTGAAGAAATCCTGGGAACATAGAAATGAGGAACACACTGATGTATATGCTTACTTCAAACTAAAATATTAGGACCCATGGTTGAGCCGAAGATAAGAAAAAGTACAGACTTAAATTTAAAGATTTACCACATTCATTGGCTCACTAAAAATGATATGTTAGATAAGTTCCCTGGTAGAAGATCATATATTTTTTACAGTTGAACATTAATGTGGTAACCATAATTACAAAAATTCTTGCTGCAATAATATGGTCTTGGTTTCATGGTTATATTTGAATTTGAAGCCCTAAATATTCAATGAAATAGATAATTGGTTCTCCTGGTGTGTCTCCAATTATTGTGACTAAAACAAATCCCCCTTTTATTTCATTCTCTTATAAGCCAAAATAAATGGGCCCCCCACCTATCCTAAATATGGATGCTTAACCTACTTGTAATTATACCTTACCTAACCTTCCATGATGTAAAAATTAAAGTATTCTATATTTTTGGTGAGATCCTAAGTATTATCACGTGCTTCTTCAAAAGTGTAGATAGAGCACTTGTGAGACCAACAAACATTGCATGGCACATTCGTTGGGGAAGAGAGAAGGTCGGGCCCATCGAGGATGGAAGGAGGACTCTACAGAGCATGGGAAGGAACTTGGAGGCCCTGACATGTTCCATCCCCATGGGTATTATAGATGACCTACTTGTAGGGATGCAATGCCACATAGTAGGAGTACCTCGGACATGGGTCTGTATGTTCTGATGTCTAGTGAACGTTGTACTTTTCTATGATAGGGTTCATCGACCTCAGGCCTAGACTATTATTTTCTGAGAGGACCATTCTATATTAATGTAGATTTGGGGCAAGTAACCCAAATTTTGTACCATGGACCTCATTTTGGACACACACACACACACACATATCTATTTTTGTGCATTATTTTTGTATTTTTACTTGCAAATGTCAAATATTTACATGTGTGAAATTTGTGCTTATGCGATTAATGAGACAAATTCCAATCTAAAATATAATTAGCATAGACATCATCTACCATATTAGCACACCTAGGAACATGCTCATAAGTAATGAATCCAAATGATCATTCCAAAAGACGTACCCTAAGGAAACGAAAAAACAAGATCAAATCATGGATCCGGCATATACAATTCAATTGCGAGACCACCAACTAAGAATCTAAAAATATGTGAAGGCATTGAATTAAATGGGACAAAGAATCTCGTAAAATCTCGATAATGATGCTATATTCGACAACATTATTGGTATTTTATTCGAGACACACACCTCCAGTAGACACTATCTGGTTAGTATTCGAATAAATCATCTAGGATGTGGAATCCAAGATCTGAGAATGGTGACTAGAACCATCTATGTATCCAATATAAATTGATGATTCCTCAGGCATCTACCACACAATAGAAGAACACAATCACTAACAAAAAAAAATGTGAAACCTCAAAGTAAAGTTATGTACAAAAATAAAAACTATTTACAAAAGGACTAGTACCTAAGCCACGAGGCTCAAGCATAGTAATTTTTAAGGTAGAGCCCATTTTTGGGCTGCAACAATGCATTCCACTCAAAATATACTAGTTCATAAGACCCCTTCTCCAACACTTGTTGCACAATATATGGATTGTACCACATATGGTTGAAATTACCTGCCCCTATGGCATCCTTGGCCTGGTCATAAACTAAGAAAAGGTCTCCTTCAGAGAACACCCTAGGAAAAATAGACTTGTCATACTGAGACTTGACTCTTTTCTTATGTTCTTCATTTTCCATTGCCGCATATTGATGTTTCTCATCAAGTTTCTCAAGGTAAATGATACGTTCTTCGAGATGAGTCGTATTCAGGAGGAGCTCAACAACGATTTTGAGTGAAGGGATTTCTCACTCAATTGAAAATACTTCCTCAACTCCATGGACAAGTTGAAAAGGTGAGAAACCCATTGCAGTCTTAATTGAGGTTTGGTATGCCCATAATGCTTGATATACCATCAAGTCCTAGTTCATTCTGGTTGATTTGACCATTCTTCTCAATATCATTTTTAAATATTTGTTGATGACTTCAACCTAGCCATTAGATTTAGGATAGTAGGGAGGCAACAACTCCCTCCTAAAACCCAATTTTAATGCTAACTCTTACATCATGCGGTTCTGAAAGTGACCACCATGGTCACTGAAAATCTCCCTCGGAACCCTAAACCTAGCAATAACCTGATTTAAAATGAAAAGTGTCACAGTTTCCCCATCATTCGCAAATGACGACATGGATTCAACCCACTTAGTGAAGTATTCTATGATCGCTATGATGTAACAATACGCCCTAGATGAAGTTGGGTGGCATGTCATAAACTATACCCTCAACTTGGTGAAGGAGTTGATGGTAATGATAAGAAACATAGGATCAGGGTGCACACACATATTCTTTGTAAAAACTTGACAAGGATGACATCTCTTGACTACCTCAACACAATCCTTAAAGATCATAGGCCATAAATAACCGACGAGAAAATGATTTTGGGTTGTTTCCAACCCTGATAGATGATTGCCACACACTCCACCATGATAGTCATTTAATACTACTTCCACTTCTTCATGAGTGTGGCAACGATGAAGGATCGAGGCTACCCATCATCAATACAAAGTGTCGGTGATAAAGAGATAGTTTTTAGCCATATGACGAATTTGTCGTCATTCATACTGTGAATATTGTGGGGGAAACTTCAAATTCTGGAGATATATAAGGATATCTTCGTACCCAGGGTCAGACGAAGAGATGAGGAAGATGTGTTCATCATGGAACAAGTCGATGAATTTTCCTTCCTCATTCTCAACCAAAAAATATGACATTAATTTGGTGAAGACTAAATATTTCTTATATTTCGATGAGGAAAAATCCAAGTCGTATTATTGAAGTAACACAATACAGTTATTGTACTTCCCACCAACAATTCCCTGAGTCAAAACATATTGAAATAGATTAACATCAATGATGACGATTTTCTTAGGCAAAAAAATGTAATGACAAAGACAATGAGCAACATGAAATGCTGCAAAGGCCAGTTTCTCGACATGAGAGTACTTAAGTTTGGGACCCAACAAAGCGCGACTCAAGTAGTAGATAACATTCTCTTGGATCTTATCTTCATCCTTCACCAGAACCATGCAAATCAAGCATTCGAATGCCACCAAATATAACAAAAAATATTGATTATAATCAGGGTGACACAACAAAGGAGTTAAAACTAAGGCTTTCGTTAATGCATTGAAAGAATGTTGTGATGCTTCATCCCAATAGAATGGGAGCCCCTTTTTCAAAAAGCACATGAATCCTTTTGTGATATTGGCATAGTTAGGTATGAACCGTCGAAGGAAATTTTCCTTTGCTTGTAGGATTTGAAGTTATCATATTGTATGCGGGGGAGGAAACTGAGTGATTTCCTCAACCTTCAAGGGGTCAACCATTATCCCTTTCATCGAAATGATGAATCCAAAAAAAAGTCTAGAATTCACGTAAAAAATTCACTTATGCGTATTCAATTGGATTCGATAGTAATGACACCTTTTACAACCGAGGTGGAGGTGTACTAGATGTTAATCTCTTTTCCATGAATGAGCCATAAGATCATCCAAATAGACCTCCACTATGTGCTTCAAATCATGGAAGGAAAACATCATGGCCTACTGAAACGTGGCGCCAACATTTTTAATTCTAAAAGGAATCTTATTATAAGATAAGTTCCCTAAGGATAGATGAAAGATGTATTTTGTTGGTGTTTCAGTCGGATCTCAATATGGTTATAACCTGGAAAACCATCCATAAATGAAAATATTTCACTTCCCACACACTCATCTAAAATATGATCGATAAATGGTGTTGGGAAGTTATCTTTAAGAAAAGCTTTGTTAAAATCCCAAAAATCCATACATACGTGACTCAAGCCTTGCTTCTTATCAACCAGAACTGGGTTGGAAACCCATTTCATCAAAGGGACTAGATAGATGAAACCAACTTTGAGAAAATTCTCTACCTCAACTTTGATCAGAGTTTCCTTCCTAGGATTTATTGGTTGCAACATTTGTCGAACCGGTTTGACATTCTCATAGGTTTGAATATCCTGTTGAATTGTTTTAGGATCTATTCCAGGAATTTACTCATATGACCAAGTAAACACATATCAAAACTATTTAAAGAGAATCATATACTGACAAATATAATCTTTATAGCATTATTCTCCAATGAAGATGTTTTATGTTGGATCCACCTTTTTCGACTAGTTTAAGCGTAATTCTTACAATCAAAGGTTGGCCATTTAAGTTGCCTTTTACTTTGTGACCTTTACTCATTGAAAATCTCATTAGTCCCAATATGAAAAGTGGTGATGGTCGTTGTACTTCTAATACCATTTCCTTTTAACCATGAACGAGCCTTTTCACTTTTCTTTACCTTGGGATATCGCGTTTCGGGAGTTACAAGGCACACTGTTTCTAAGCCCCGATGTGCGAAGTCGCGAAGTAACCTTGAAATCTTACCCAGGTTAGCGTCGAGAGTAAAGTTCCTTAAACCTTAGTTAAGCAATGTCGGTATTTCGCGTCCCATCATTCGCCCTCCCCAAAATTCTTTCCGACATAAGTCCGATGGGCGAAATCGTGAGACACTCACGTAAGTTACCCGGGTTAGTGTCAGGGGTGAATAGTTTTTAACCATAGTTAAACTCTGTCAGGATTTCATGACTCAGCATACGCTTCTCCCAAAAGCTATACCTTCGAAGCCCTGAATCGTGAAGTCACGATATTACTTAAATATAGATTAATTAAACACTTAATCCAATTTACCTTCTGGCTTAACTAGATCACATCATCGCAAACTCAAAATTTCGTGACTCGGCATATGATCCCCCTGGGAAATATACCTTCTAAGTCCCGAGTCGTGAAGTCATGATATTAACTAAACATGATTAATCAAACGTTTAATCCAGATTACATTTTCGCTTAACTAGATCGCGTCATCGCGATCTCGGGTTTTATGGGCTCGAAAGGTTAGAGTGAAAACTCCCGATACGACGAATGCCGAAAGGTTGATTAAAGTTTAAGAAAACCTAATTAAAGAGACTAAGCAAGATTAATCAGTGTTTAATACCAATAATAATATGCACAGTATACGAGGTAAATTTAAATGTTCCTTGCGCCAACTTGTGTCATGAACTGTCGAAATTTATGGCATTAATTGGAAATGAGGCGAAGCAACAAGTAATGATATGGTTTTATTGCTAAATCTGTCTCTAAAAATGATTTGACCGTTTTGTTCATAAGGACGTCGAGATTTTAAATGTTCGAAGATATATATCTCTTTCTTTCATGTCATAAATCTCATTTCTATTTTGCACAGAGAATTTTTTCTCAGCAAGCTGATTTCTATATGTATACACATTTTTATTACAGGAGAGCAAAGTCACAATCCTCTGTCATGGCCCGATGAAAAGAGTCCAAGGCAAGTGCTGAGATTTTATGACAAGGCTCAGATAATGTTTCTGATACTTCACCATGAAGTGTTGATTCTGTCAAAACCTGGTCATACATCTCTGAGGTTCTGCAGTCCGATTTGGTGAACTGTTTAGATGATTCTAGGGATAACGAGAAGGACGATTTGGCCACCAAATACAAGATCATCGTCCAAGCAAAGATGCATAAAGTAGCGGCCAGGACACGTCTTCTTCCTTACTATGATATGATCTGATGGGCGCTAGATCATGTAGATATCCCAACCAGAACCATCATTAGCGAGAAGAAGGTCACTATTGGGACCTTTAGACCATAACACTTTCACGCGATGTACAATTTGTCATCCACGTCGAACTTCACTTACAATGCCGAATTTCTAGTGGATTTTAAACAAAAGGAATGTGAGTAATACGATAAAATCTTATCTAATTTGATCAAGGATTGGGTCTCACGCCCCGCGAAGTTCAGGGTAGATAGTAACAGAGTTTATTCCATATCTTCTTTGGAACCACAGTTCAAATACATAGCAATGATGACATGTAGATTGTATGGGAGGGAAGAAACCACACATTTTTTTCTCCCATGTGTGCCTCTGATGCATATAGTCACAAAAGGTTGTTCCTTCGACTGGGCCAAACTGTTATTAGATAGTCTAACCAGTCGGATTACAGAATATCGGATGTAGATGGCGAGTGGGAAGGCTGCTTCATTTTTTATGTCCGCATACATCATGGACGTCGTGTGTTTTATGATTCCTTTTCCCTTAATGAGCTGGAGCTAGGCTCCATCTGATGCTGAGCCTATCCATGTCTACCATTCAAAGCTTTAGGAGGATAAGGCCTCAGATTTCATATACGAAATTTTCAATTGGGTAATGGTACCAATGCATGTCACCATATTTGGTAATCCACCGCCCGGGATCTCAGATAGCATCGCAGACAATTTGAGCAGTGTGGCCGACTGGTACGTGAAGGAAGAATTTTCATACATCAGGGTTTTTGGTGCCTTTGTTCCTCTGCATGCTCTACCATTATTTATACTCGATAGGCTGGCTTGTCACGAGATCGCCAGGCAAACCTTAATTGGTGGCATAAGCAAAGATCTTAAAGGATTTTTGAAGAAGGTATGGCCACCTTTCCCCATTCATTTAAATACCTATTCTTTATTAGATTTCGAGCATGCAAAGGTCGAGGCAGTAGCCTTGGAAGATATTAAATTGGTCCACATTGAATTCAAGAAACACGAACCACATAGGGTTGTGAGTAATCACTTGGTTAGTTGTGGCCTTAAAATATTTGAGCACGAGAATTCGCCTCATGATGATATTTTCCGAGGCACGAGATCTTATGCCGAAGTTTTGGCTCGGATACAAGCCCTGTCGCTCGAAGAGAGGGCCGGTGTTTTCAAATTCCAAGAACATCGACGGAACTGCCTTCTCTCAGTATTACGGGGTGAGAATCCAATGACCGTAGAGGTGCAACAAATGGAAGCCGAGGGCTTCGAAGATTCAACACCCAGCCAAGAAGAACACCAGGATAGGAAAGAGCAAACTGGGGGCCTGAAACAGGAAGTCGAGACCTCCAACCCTCCAAGAGAGCCAACCTTGGTTGTTACTCCAGGGAAATCATCTAAGCAGGTCAGAAATCCCATCGTTTCTGTTACCTCCCTACAATCCACAAAGGGGGTCCCAGACGCAGGTTTGGTTTTCAGCAAAGAATTAATTCCCATAAAAATGGAAGAGATACCTCCGAATGAATTCTTCTTCGATAAGAAGAGAAAGGTTGTCATGAAACAAGAACTTTATCGAGAGGCCGGCATAGTATCCAAGAAATTTAAAATTTTAACTGATGGGAGAGCTATGAAATTAGAGGAATTTGCAACTCAAATAGAAGGAACATTGGGGGCTTTCGCTACAGCCAACCAATATTCAGTCGGGACCCTAAAGGATCAGCTGAAGCGAGAAAATTGTTTGATCAAAACATTAGAGGCTAAACTAGCTACAGCAGAGGCAGCTGCCAAAGATCAGGTGAATACATGTATAGAGAAAGCTAGAGTAGTGGATCAAAAGGAAATTGAGCGGCTCAAAGCCAATCTCAGACAGACATAACTGATCGCTTAGACCAGTCAGATACAGATAGGGCAGCAAGGAGAATTGATAGAGCAGCTATAGGCCAAATTAGACTTCGCCGAAAGCCAGGTAATCAATATCGGGATATTTCAATCCCAAGCTATAGAAATTAGAAAAATATTATCAGCAGTGCAGCAAGGTTTTCTTGCTAAGGTGGAAACGATTCAAAACAACTGCCAACTCATTGATCGAGTATTGGAAAACCTCTCTCTCAGAGAAAAAGAAGCTGGGGTGGCTTGGGTTGCTTTCCAAGAGGCTATTATAGCCATGATGAAAAGGGAAACAACCAATAGTTCCAGGTTTTTCATCCCATAGCAAACCCGAGGTAACATCTTGCTGAAAGAATGGGAGCGTAACATATCTGAAGGAAGACAACAAGCTAAAGAGGTAAGAAAATATTGTGAAGAAGCTTTCAGTTTTCTAGATGGGAGTTGGTTGGGTTCGAATGGTGAAAGCGACACTGAGATGATGGGCCAGATCAATACAACCAAGCATCTGCTCAATATCAAGGAAAATGAAGAAAGAGAGTTGGCTGAAATATCACAAATAACCCAGACGGACATAGTCCAAATAGATAAATGGCTAATTAAACTGAGTGTACAATTATGTTCTATCAGCGCCAAAGACCAACAAGTGGAAGGAAAGTTTCCACAATTGGTGAAATATTGTTACACTTTTGAGGCAAATAATCAAGCAAAACCTTCTAAGTTGATATCCCAGCTAGTGGAGAAGTGCGTCATTTGCACTGAGCATGCAAAGAGGCAGGTTTTCGGTACCAAATAAGGATAGAGACAAAGAATTGAAATGTTTAATCTCCTTTGTTGTAACCGAAAACCTCTGGAATGATTGAGATTCCAACATATAGAAATTTGTATAAATATACACTTTGAAGAAACAAAAAGGGCTGGACCTTTTTGGTTGATTGTAATAGAACCTATCTTCTTTGAATTAATACAAAGCAATCCAGAGACTCCTGATTCTGTCAAGATTGTGTTATGAGTTTGTTTCTTCTGTGATTTCATTTTCAATTTCATTTCGCTTATATATGTCTGATGAATGTTTCATTGCAATTTAGTAAAACCTCTACCGTGGTGATCAATTTTAAGCCATCTATATCGTTTACAATTTTTCCTCTGTATCAGCTATTAGCAGTTACAAGACCTGTGAACCTCTTAGATTGTTATATTTTATGCTTTGTAAGATTCCTTCTTATTTTATTTTCTTCTTCTATTTACAGGGTGAGATTCTCCCTTGATAGGAGCCTTACTTTATAGACAACTTAATGTTTTTCTCATATTTCACCCACCATTTATTTAAAATATAAATCAGTTATGGAAAAAGGCCTTTGGTTTGCATTTATCCTTAATATTGGATTCAAAGTTCTCTTTTATAAGATCAAATTGATACAACATAAAAACTTCTTAGTCTCTTTTAAATTTTTTTGTTCCTCTATGACTGTCCCCATTGTAAGACAACCCAATATCGAACCCAACTTATTATACCAAAACCATATCACTTTAAATCTCTTCGATACTTTACTTAAAACAACCACCACCTGGGTAGAACTTGAACATTCATGGGCCGCGATTGAATGGGACATAAATATCCAGGAATAGTTGGAAGCGAGACAACGACAACCTGGAAATCAACCTTAGCTTCCTCTCCCGAAGGTTGACTCTCCTCCCTTTTTTATCCTTTACTCACTTTCGGATGCCTAGACACTGTACTTTCTAAGCCTTAAGTACAGACTCTAGAACAACATCTTTCTGGCGTCGTTGCCGAGTATGAAGTTACAAAGCCTTTTCCCTGGGAAGAATGACATTCTCACAAGTTTCACCCTTTGATAGTGAACAAAGAGTGAACACCCTCTAAAGGATTTTCTTATCTTTCACTTGGTGACTCCACGTTTAAATAAGATGGCATCTGGTCGAAGGAATACCAGACAAAACCCAGAGAGAAAACAAGCCATGCTTGTTTCTGATCCCGAAAAAATACTGAAAACTAGAGGTTCCCTTAAGCCAACTACTGCAGTCTACCAACTTAAGTACCCACAACCCAAGGCCAATAGTTCTTTTGAACCTTCAAATTCGCACAGTTCCCCTCCCAAAAACATCAGTCCAATTTTAGCTAGCTCTGAGGTTAAAAGTGAAATCCATTCGAAAACCTCTGTCGTACACAAAGGTAAAAATCCCACAGTGAATTTATCAGTGGTCGATATCCCTCCGACTCTTCATTTAGATTTCATGACTTCCTCGAGTCTCGAAGAGTATACCATACACTTAGATTTCATGCCCGCAGGTTCCCCTGATTACATTTCTCGCAAGTCTGAAGAGCCAAGTCCTCACATCCCTTACCACCCATCTTTGTTTTTCTCATGCCCCGAAGAAGCTAAAGATTCACTTTTAGTGTTCCAGAACCCTCTATACAATACACCATTTCCCTATCCAGTAGTACCGATGGCAGTTGTCGGAGGAGGAGGAGGAGGGGTTTTAGGAGGTGGAGGGGCTCCAGGAGGAGGAATAGGAGGCCAAGGGCCTCCCCCGCCTCCAAGAGTTTTTGCTAAAGTGGCTGCGAGATATGCACCTTTGGTCCTACTTGTCCCTCTTCATGACCTTCCTGAAAATTATATAAAAAACTTACCAAAATTTACAGGGGAAGGAGACTTGACCGCAGCCAAACATATAAACTTCTTTGATCAGTTCGTGAATATCCTAGGTCTCGAGCACGAAGACATGTATTCGAGGTTGTTTGTTCAAACTTTCGAAGGACAAGTACAAACCTGGTTTCGAAGCCTACCTGAAGGATCGATATTATCCTACGATGCCCTAGAAGACTCCTTCCTTAGACAATGGGGGGAAAGGAAAGACCACCTGTATTATTTGACCGAGTTCGGATCTTTAAAGAAAAAGAATTTGGAAACAGTTATGGAATTTATTCAAATATTTAACAAGTTGTATAATAAGATCCCAGCTGAAGTTAAACCATCCCAACCTGCAACCAAAGTAACGTTCGCGGGAGCTTTCGAACCCGATTTTGCCCTTCTCTTAAGAGAAAGGCGAGGGGCTACCTTAACTTGAATGTAGGATGATGCTGTGGAAATTGAATCGAATATGATGGCCTCTGGCAAGTTGAAAGCTAAGGTAGAAATGAGAAACCGAGAAGCCAGACGTTTTAGGGAACAAGTGAGACCCTCAGGGTCTAATAGATCCACAGACGACAAAATGAATGATATGGCTAGGATAATTAAGGAGTTGTCGAATAAGATTTCTAGGATGGAGCTAGATCAATCTAAGGCTGATCCTTTCGTTAAAAGAGAATTCATAAGAAACCCCAATCCTCAAAATCAACAAAGGTAGATTACAAATGAAGACCAAAAAATTCAAACCCCTTTAATAAATGAAAATTTTATAGGAGGAAATGACCTGGAATATTTCGAGGGTCTGGAAGAAGATGTGACAAATCTGGGTGATGACTACACTCAGCCCTATGTAACTAAACAATATTATGAGAAGTCTTTAAACACACCGCAACCATCAAATGAATATGATGATATAAACAATACTGATTTCGCTGTATGCCAAGAAACAACTGATTCTATGATGGCTGAGGTCCAATCGAGGTATAACTTGAGGTCTAAAAGCAAACCTGCATTGACTTTTCAACACAAGAAAATTCTCCCTATAGGTGAAGCATATGAGCCCACCCTGAAAGAGATCGATACATCTATTAACAAAATGAAAGGGGCAGACTTGTTGGATCCCAAAACGAAGGAAGTTGAGACCCAAACAAGGGAAATCAAGACAACTGAGACACACACACCGGTAAAAAAACTCACGAGTAATAAATCAACTCAGACAAATAAGTTGGAGAAGAAAGAGCCCGAGGTTTCAACCAAAGAAGCGGACAAAGGTAGTGGTGGTTTTAGTTTTGAAAATGAGATAAATAGGATCAAAATACCGATTCCTCTAGTTGAATTAGCAAAGAATCCTTCATATCGAAAGAAGTTAACCAAAGTGATAGGTGGTTCAGATCAAGAAATTCAATCTGACATGATAAATTTGGAAGATGATAAGCCCAATATCACTTTTGGTCCACATTTCGAGGGTGCCAGAGACACCATCGCTCTTTTCTATATCACCCTAAATGTGCATGATCGATTATTTCATAAATGCATGCTAGATTCTAGAACTTCACATAAGGTGATGCCCAAAACTACTATGGATAGACTAGGCCTTGAGATCACCTAGCCTTATGGATATCTCTACTCTTTTGATTCAAGAAAAGCTAAGCGCATGGGTATGATAAAAGATTTAGTAGTCACCCTTGCATAGGTCCCAGTCAAAAGTGTCCTGATGGATGTAGTTATTGTTGATATCCCCCAAAGTATGGCTTACTACTATCAAGGTCA
Organism: Picea sitchensis; assembly: GCA_010110895.2. NCBI lineage: Eukaryota > Viridiplantae > Streptophyta > Pinopsida > Pinales > Pinaceae > Picea > Picea sitchensis. The sequence continues at coordinate 56,619 of SNQJ01S0057154.1, forward strand.
TGGGGAGCCAAACTTGGGGGGTCCCTCCATCTGGACATGACTTACGCCACAATTATTGTATTTGGTGGGCAACTTACTCGGTTATATAGGGAAACGAGGTTAGCCTATACAGTGAGCGATCCTCAGAATACTAATAACTTTCATGTTTACATTGCTGATCAAGATCTAGGAAATTGTATTTTGTCTTTTGATGATGGTATAGATAGCTACATAGAAGAAAATTACATAGATGAAAAAGAATATGAAAATATGCATAGCACTGGGATCTAGAAAATGTTTTTTGACGGTGCCCTGTCATGTGAAGGAGTAGGTGTAGGGGTACTTTTTGTAGCACCTGAAAATAAATTTGTTGTCCCTTTCTCTTACAGGCTTCAATGGGATATAGACTACACCAACAAAGTATGTGAGTATGAAGCTTAGTATTGGGATTGGAAGCTGCCAGGAAGATGAACATAAAGAACCTGGAAGTATATAGAGACGTAGAGTTGATAGTCAAACAAATGAATCGAAAATACCAGAACAAGCACCTGAGATTGAGATCGTACAGAAATTGTGCCTGGGATCTAATGAAAAATTTCTTCTCATCTGTAAATATCCATTTCATCCCACGCACCGAAAATTTGCAAGCCGATTCGTTAGCCAAGGCAGCCTCAACGTTCGCTCCCCCTACAACTTTTAAATTAAAATACCACATAGAGGTAAGGCACATACCGTCCATCCTGAACAACATACAACACTAGTAGGTTTTTGAGGATGACGAACAGATTAGGAAGTTCCTCGAAATAGTGGACGACTTCTCTGAAACTCACATTGATCAAGAGAATCAAAATGATCACACGTGGATTATGCAAGAAGGAGAGGACCCTCAGGAGTTCCGAAAAAAAAATTCTAACCATCACATGTTGGTTTTAAAAAATAATCAGATTCCAAAGGGAGTAATCCCCCCAAAGAGACTTTTTAATCAGAACGACATGCCCTTAAAATCCACTCTGCAACCCCAACCAGAAGAGGTTGAAGATTGTGATGTAGGGACAAAAGAGGAGTCTAGGATGGTGAAAATATCAGAGTACCTTCCTCCTGAGGTAAAAAACAAATACAAATATTTGCTCGCATGGTATAAAGACATTTTCGCTTGGTCTTACGAAGAGCTTATAACATACGACACTAATGTGATCGAACACAAGATACCTTTGAAGCCTGGTGTCAAACCCTTTAGACAAAAACTTAGACAAATCAACCCTATCTTATTACCCATAGTCGAAAAGGAAGTTAAAAAGATTTTAGACGCAAAAATAATAGTACCACTGAGATACTCCGATTGGGTAGCAAACCTGGTCCCGGTCAGAAAAAAGAGTGGGGAGATTAGACTACGTGTTGATTTCAGAAATCTAAATAAATCTTCCCTCAAAGACAACTACCCTCTACCTAAAATGGATCACGTTTTAGAAAAGGTAGTTGGGGCAAATAGGATGTCGACGATCGACAGTTTCTCTGGGTACAATCAAATTGCTGTAAATGAAGAAGATAAAGAAAAAACAACCTTCACTACACCCTGGGGTACATTCATGTATGATAAAATGCCCTTCGGTCTAATGAATGCAGGTGCCACCTTCCAACGTGCTATGGATATCTCTTTTGTCGGCGAAAGAGACAAGTTTGTGGTTATCTATCTCGATGATTTAACTGTTTTTTCTAAGTCTGACGAAGATCATTTAATACATCTCAAACAAACTTTCTAAAAATGCCGCAGGTTTGGTCTGTCTTTAAACCCCAAAAAGTCTCACTTTGCCACACGAGAAGGTAAACTCCTGGGCCATATTGTGTCCCGAGATGGAATTAAAATTTATCCTAGCAGGGTTCAAGATATAGACACAATAAATATTCCTAGAAATGTAAAGGAAATCCAGTAATTCTTAGGAAAGATAATTTTTTTGAGGAGGTTTATCCCAAACTTTGTTGAAATTGTGAAATTGATCACAGGTATGTTAAAGAAAAACATCGAAGTGAAATGGATAGTAGAGGCCAAAGAATCGTTTGCACGTATCAATAAGGTTACAAGTGAGGCACCTGTACTGGCAAGCCCTGACTATCTAAAGGATTTTCTCATTTTCTCGTTCGCTTCCGAGCATACAATTGTCACGGTGCTCCTCCAAAAAAAATGAAGAAGGTTTCGAACAACTGATAGCTTTTTTCAGTAAAAGTCTTAGAGACGCGAAACTCAAATATGATATATTGGAAAATCAAGCATATGCTATGGTGAAGGCATTAAAGGCTTTCAGAACTTATGTATTTCATTCCAAGATAATCATGTATGTACCTAATAGCTCTGTAAAAGACATTTTAGTTCAGCCTGACAGTGTGTTGACGGGCGAAACAGTCCATCCGTCAACTGGGAGTGTGGAACCGGTCCGGGGTTGTCTAAATAACCCAAGCCGTTTGGTATGGACCACCCTGATGAGTTTAACGACTCCGTTGGCCGCTCTGAGGTCTCGTAAGGAAACCAAAGAGAAAGTGATCTGAGCTAAATAATCTAAACTAAGGAAACTAGAAACTAATAAAACAAACTAAAATAAACTAATCTAACTAAATAAAAGAAATC
>SNQJ01S0057154.1:59227-82997 GCA_010110895.2 Picea sitchensis
TGCCCAAAGGTTTAACAATCAAATATATCCAAATGCGCAATCAAGGTAAGATAATGCTCAAAAACATAAGTTCGAGACAACCTTTAGCAGTCATGTGATAAACCAGTGATCAAGCGTCTTTCAGCAAATTAACCAAAAATGATTGACAATCTAAGCAACGAAAGAGGTGTTTTCACACTTGCAGTTGTGAAAACTGAAACGAAATTGAATTTCAATGGTCGCAAAAAATGAGACTAATGTCTAAAAGCAAAATGCGACAATGATTTGTCGTAGTACGACAAGGGGTGTAGGCAGCTTTTTGAGAGCAATCAAAAAAAATGGGTTGGCTGCCAACACAGTGATGGCAAAAGGGGACGGTGGCTCGCTAAAATTCAAGAATTTGATCTGGATATAAAGACGACGAAACTAGTAAAGGGTCAAGGTTTGGCTAAACTCTTAGCTGAATCAAATTTCAGAGCCCTCGGTATAAATAGCCTACAGAGATGTGAAGAAGGTAAGGATATGAACGAGATCTATGAGCAAACAAGTGAAATAAGAATCGAAGAAAAGTTTACATCCTCTGATTGGTACAAAAACATAGTATCCTACCTACTGACTTTGAAATTCCCGAGTGATTTATCACCATCCAAAGCTAGAATGCTAAAACTGTATGCGATCAAATACTGTATATCTGAGAGTCAATTGTATTGGAAGGACCCACTTGGCTTCCTGTTGGTTTGTTTAGTTGAATCTGAAACATAGAAGGTCATAAGCAAATTACACGAAGGAGTGTGCAGTGGACATCATGCTTGGAGAGAGACAGCTTATAAAATCCCGAGGGCAGGGTATTATTGGCCTAAAATTTTCTCGGACGTCAATGCCAAAGTCAGGGATTGCAACCGTTGCCAATTGTTCACGGAAAAGAATAAACTCCCAGCGCTACCATTAGTCCTGGTCAAAACAGAGGCTCCTTTTCAGCAGTGGGGACTAGATTTTATAGGTGAAATTAACCCCCATTCCAGCACTCAACACAAATGGATCCTAACCGCCACAGATTACTTCACTAAATGGGTGGAGGCTATTCCAACCAGAAGGGCAACAGATTCAGTGGTAATAGATTTCCTAGAAGAAAACATTTTATCTAGATTCGGTTGTCCCTGAAAGATAGTCACAGATAATGCCCAGGCTTTTAAATCTATGGCTATGATCAGTTTTTGCCAAAAATACAATATCGTTCTTGGCCATTCCATGGCATATTATCCCCAAGGAAATGGACCGACTGAGTCTTCGAAAAAGACTCTGATAAATATAATTAAGAAAGTGTTGAACGAGAACAAAAGATCTTGGCATGTGCATTTAAAATACACATTATGGGCAAATCGAATAGGCACAAAAAAATCCATCGGCACCTCTCATTTCCAAATGGTGTACGTGACTAACGTGGTATTACCCATAAACTTGGCGCTTCCTGTAATGAAACTATGGAAAGACGAGAAAGAAGAACCAAATCATGTCACAAGAAGGATAAACCAACTAATCGAAGTACAACAACACAGGGTCAAAGTGGACGAAAGGTTGCAAAAATACCAAGACGGCATGAAAACGTTATTCAACCGTAAGACAAAAGACAAAGAGTTTCTCCCTGGCGATTTAGTTTTGAAATGGGATGCTAGAAAGGAAGATTCGACGAAACACAGTAAATTCGATCATATATGGTATGGACCGTTCAAGGTCGCAGCCCCCGAAGGAAAAAATTCGTTCCTATTAGAAAATATGGATAGTAAAATCTTCAACGCCCCTGTTAACGGGCATTATTTAAAACACTACATGATATAATTCTTCCACAAAAGATTTCCATTGTATATACCAGTTTGTATTTGCTTTCTATTTCATGATTTCTTTGGGGTAAGTTTGTTTTCACTTTAATTAATTAGGTCAGTAAATTTTGTAGAAGTAGAGATACACAATTTTTGAGACATTTAACTCTTTTAAAAGACACTCTTCGTGTTTATAGGATTATGGCTTGTGACCTAAATGAGCGAAAGGAGAAAACAGAAAGTCATATATCAGAGACTAAATTCATCGAAAAACAGGTGATAGAAAAGGTTTTCGGTTATTTTAAAATGGTAAGGCAAAGGTACGAATTCCTGAGAATTTTATTCTTTAAGAAAAGAAAGGTCTCCAAAGCACCGTAACGGTCCCATAAATATAATGTTTTCGCTTGACTGTTATTAAAAAGAACAATTACTTGCTCAGGGTCCTAAGAATTTAAACTTAAAATAAAGATAGGAGGTAGTTAAAATAAGCCAAAAAAAGAAGTAAAACATCTATGGGAAAAGGTTTTCAAGAGCTGGTTTTAATTTTTTGACCCCTGTTCCCAAGCGTACAGATCTCTGTCCGTCACCTCTCTTTTGGTCTTTAGATTTACCTTCTTAAAGAGCCAAGCATATTTCCAGGTTTATATACTTGGGGACAAGAGATTACGTTTTAAACTTTGAAATCTATAAAGCATATTTTGGAAAGTAAGCTGGTCTTCACAATTCCTCAGTCTCTTACTAAACAAAGTTATGCATAGGTTGATCCTGACTATTCTAGGTTTTTCAACAGTTTCGAAGGATTGAGGCCTGCTCGAAGGAAAATCCCTAGAAATAATTTTTCCCCTTTTTCCTTGCGGGCTAAGGTGTGGTGAAAGTTAAGGGAAGGTTGGTACCAAGTAATCAAAGTAAGTTGACAGACCTCCATTGCAAAATATTACACAGATATCACCCCTCATACAAACTGATTGCCCCCACTTCGTGTTCTAAAAAGTAAATTATAAGACAGATGGTGAAAGGAAAGTCATATTTAATTGTCCATCTAGTCCGAAGAGACAATGAAAGGAAATTCAGAAATGATTGCCCTCGTCTCAACATTTAAATGCATAAATATATTTCGAAGTGGTGAAAGGAAATTCAGCAAAAAAAGGGCCAGATAAATTCACCGGGGTACTGAACAGGCTCGCTGGTAGTGAAGCAATATCTGAGATATTTGTACGACTGTTATACATGAATCTCACTCTACTCTGATAATCAATTTTCTCGAAACCGGATCTAAATCCTAAGTTCAGACAAGGCTTCCCTATTAAAAACATGTAATAAACTTCGTTTGATGCAAACCAAAAGCCACAAGATCTGTTGGATTTCCTAGGACTATTTTGATTGTCTTAATGCAGACCTAAATTCAGTAAAGAGAAAGAGAAAGTCATGAAAGGGATTGCAGCTGAGTGTGAAACGTATTTGAGTGTTGAAAAGATTTTGAGAAGTAAAAGACAAAATCTCTTCTTCCCTCTGTATCTCCTTTCCTTAAGCGAGTTTCGTAGAAGTAAAACCATTGACTCCATTTACCCAATACAAGCACGTGGTCTACTGTTCTTCCCGTCTCACAGGGAGACGAGATCCCTAGTTGGAGCCTATGTTGGAGCCGCCTTTTTCGACTAGTTTAAGCATAATTGTTAATATCAAATGTTGGTCGTTTAAGTTGCCTTTTACTTCGTGACCTTTACTCATTGAAAATCTCATTAGTCCCGATATGCAAAGTGGTGATGGTCATTGTACTTCTAATACCATTTCCTTTTAACCATGAACGAGCCTTTTCACTTTTCTTTAGCTCGGTATATCGCGTTTCGGGAGTTACAAGGCACACTGTTTCTAAACCCCGATGCACAAAGTCGTGAAGTAACCTTGAAAGCTTACCCAGGTTAGCGCTGAGAGTAAAGTTCCTTAAACCTTAGTTAAGCGCTGTCGGTATTTCGCGTCTCGGCGTTCGCCCTCCCCAAAAGTCTTGCCGACATAACTCCGATGGGAGAAATCGTGAGACACTCACGCAAGTTACCTGGGTTAGTGTCAGGGGTGAATAGTTTTTAACCATAGTTAAACTCTGTTAGGATTTCGTGACTCAGCATACACTTCTCCCAAAATCTATACCTTCGAAGCCTCGAATCGCAAAGTCATGATATTACTTAAATATATATTAATTAAACACTTAATCTGGTTTACCTTCTGGCTTAACTAGATCACATCATCGCGATCTCAGAATTTTTTGACTTGGCATACACTCCCCCCAGGAACTATACCTTCTAAGTCACGAGTCGCGAAGTCACGATATTAACTAAACATGATTAATCAAACACTTAATCTAGATTACGTTTTCTCTTAACTAGATCATGTCATCATGATCTCGGGTTTTAGGGGCTCGAAAGGTTAGAGTGAAAACTCTCGATACGACGAACGCGGAAAGGTTGATTAAAGTTTAAGAAAACCTAATTAAAGAGACTAAGCTAGCTTAATCAGTGTTTAATACCAATAATAATATGCATAGTCTACGAGGTAAATTTAAATGTTCCTTGCGCCAACTTGTGTCACAAATCATCGAAATTTATGGCATTAATTGGAAATGAGGCGAAGCGACAAGTAAGGATATGGTTTTTATTTCTAAATCTGTCTCTAAAATTGATTTGACCATTCTATTCATAAGGACGTCAAGATTTTAAATGTTCGAAGATATAGATCTCTTTCTTTCATGTCATAAAGCTCATTTCTATTTTCACAGAGAAGTTTTTCTCAGCAAGCTGATTTCTGTAAGTATACACATTTTTATTACAGGAGAGCTAAGTCACAATCCTCTGTCATGGCCCCATGAAAAGAGTCCAAGGCAAGTGCTAAGATTTCATGACAAGGCTCAGATAATGTTTCTGATACTTCACCATGAAGTGTTGATTCTGTCAAAACCTAGTCATACATCTTTGAGGTTCTGCAGTCTGATTTGGTGAACTGTTCAGATGATTCCAGTGATAACGAGAAGGATGACTTGGCCACCAAATACAAAATCGTCATCCAAGCAGAGATGCATAAAGTAGCGGCCAGACCATGTCTTCTTCCTTACTATGATATGATCCAATGGGTGCTAGATCATGTATATATCCCGACCAGAACCATCATCAACGAGCAGAAGGTCACTATTGGGACCTTTAGACCATAACACTTTCACGCGATGTACAAGTTGTCATCCACGTCGAACTTCACTTACAATGCCGAATTTATGGCATATTTTAAACAAAAGGAATGCGAGCAATACAAAAAAAGATTATCTGATTTGATCAAGGATTGGGTCTTACACCCTGCGAAGTTCAAGGCAAATATTAACAGAGTTTATTCCATATCTTCTTTGGAACCATAGTTCAAATACATAGCAATGATGACCTATAGATTGTATGGGAGGGAAGACACCACACATTTTTTCCTCCCATGGGTGCCTCTGATGCATACAGTCGCGGAAGGCTCTTCCTTCGACTGGGCCAAACTATTGTCAGATAGTCTAACCAGTCGGATTACAAAATATTGGACGTAGAGGGAGAGTGGGAAGGCCGCTTCATTTTTTATGTCTGCATATGTCATGGATGTCGTGTGTTTTATGACGCCTTTTCCCTTAATGAGCTGGAGCTGGGCTCCATCTGATGCTGAGGCTATCCATGTCTACCATTCAAAGATTTGGGAGGATAAGGCCTCATATTTCATATACGAAATTTTCAATTGGGTAATGGTACCGATGCATGTCACCATCTTCGGTAATCCACCGCCCAGGATCTCAGATAGCATCGTGGCCAATTTGAGCAGTGTGGCCGACTGGTACATGGAGGAAGAATTTTCATACATCAGGGTTTTCAGCGCCTCTGTTCCTCCGCATTCTCTACCATTATTTATACCCAATAGGCTGGCTTGTCACGAGATTGCCATACAAACCGTAATTGGTGGCATAAGGAAAGAGCTTAAAGGATTTTTGAAGAAGGTATGGCCACCTTTCCCCATTCATTTAAATACCTATTATTTATTAGATTTTGGGCATGGAAAGGCTGAGGCAACAACCTTGGAAGATATTAAATTGGTCCACATTGAATTCAAGAAACACGACCCACACAGGGTTGTGAGTAATCACTTGGCTAGTTGTGGCCTTAAAAGATTTGAGCACAAGAATTCGCCTCATGATGATATTTTCCAAGGTGCGAGATCTTATGCTGAAGTTTTGGCTCAGATACAAGCCCATTTGCCTGAAGAGAGTGCCGATGTTTTCAAATTCCAAGAACATCGACGGAGTTGCCTTCCGCCAATATTACGGGGTTAGAATCCAACGACCGTAGAGGTGCAACAAACAAAAGACGAGGGCTCCAAAGATTCAACACCAAGCCAAGAAGAACACCAGGATAGGAAAGAGAAAATTGGGGGTCCGAAACATGAAGCTGAGACTTCCAACCCTCCAAGCGAGCCAACCTCGGTTGTTACTCTAGGGAAATCATCTAAGTAGGTTAGCAATCCCATCATTTTTGTTACCCCCCTACAGTCCATAAAGGGGATCCTAGATGCAGGTTGGGTTTTTGACGAAGAATTAACACCCATAACAATGGGAGAGCTACCTTTGAATGAATTCTTCTTCGATAAGAAGAGAAAGGTTGTCATGAAACAAGAACTTTACCAAGAGGTGGGCACAGTATCCAAGAAATTTAAAATTTTAACTGATGGGAGAGCTATGAAAAAAGAGGAATTAGCAACTCAAATAGAAGGAACATTGGGGGCTTTCGCTACAACCAACCAATATTCAGTCGGGACCCTAAAGGATCAGTTGAAGTGAAAAAATTGTTTGATCAAAATATTAGAGGCTAAACTAGCTATAACAGAGGCAGCTGGCAAAGATAAGGAGAATACAGGTATAGAGCAAGCTAGAGTAGTGGATCAAAAGGAAATCAAGTGGCTCAAAGCCGATATTGGATAGACACAGCTGATGGATTAGACCAGTCAGATATAGATAGGCCAGTAAGGAGAATTGATAGAGTAGCTATAGGCCAAATTAGACTTCACCGAAAGCCAGGTAATCGATATCGGGATATTTCAATCCCAAGCTATAGAAATTAGAAAAAGATTATCGGCAACACAACAAGGTCTGCTTGCTAAGGTGGAAACGATTCAAAACAAATGTCAGCTCATTGATCGAGTATTAAAAAACCTCTCTCTCAGAGAAAAAGAAGCTGGGGCGGCTCGGGTTGCTTTCCAAGAGGCTATTATAGCCACGACAAAAAGGGAAACAGGCAGTAGTTCCAGGTTTTCCATCCCAGAGCAAACCCGAGGTAACATCTTACTGAAAGAATGGGAGCGTAACATATCTGAAGGCAGACAACAAGCTAAAGAGGTAAGAAAATCTTGTGAAGAAGCTTTTGGTTTTCTAGATGGGAGTTGGTTGGGTTCGGATGGTGAAAGCGGCACTGAGATACTGGGCCAGATCAATACAGCCAAGCATCTATTCAATATCTAGGAAAATGAAGAAGCAGAGTTGGTTGAAATATCACAAATAACCTAGACAGGCATAATCCCAATAGATAAATGGCTAATTAAACCGAGTGTACAATTATGTTCTATCAGCGCCAAAGACCAACAGGTGGAAGGAAAGTTGCCACAATTGGTGAAAGATTGTTACACTTTTGAGGCAAATAATCAGGCAGAACCTTCTAAGTTGATATCCCAGCTAGTGGAAAAGTGTGTCATTTGCACTGAGCATGCGAAGAGGCAGGTTTCTGATACCAAATAAGAATAGAGACAAAGAATTGAAACGTTTAATCTCCTTTGTTGTAACCTAAAACCTCTGGAACGATTGAGATTCCAGCATATAGAAATTTGTATAAATATACACTTTGAAGAAATAAAAAGGGCTGGACCTTTTTGGTCGATTGTAATAGAGGCTATCTTCTTTGAATTAATACAAAGCAATCTGAAGACTCCTGATTTCGTCAAGACTGTTTTATGAGTTTGTTTCTTCTGTGATTTCATTTTCAATTTCATTTCACTTATATATGTCTGATGAATGTTTCATTGCAATTTAGTAAAACCTCTACTGTGGTGATCAATTTTTAGCCATCTATATCATTTACAGTTTTTCCTCTGTATCGGCTATTAGCAGGTACAAGACCTGTGAACCTCTTAGATTGTTATATTTTATGCTTTGTCAGATTCCCTCTTATCTTATTTTCATCTCCTATTTACAGGGTGAGATTCTCCCTTGATAGGAGCCTTACTTTATAGATAGCTTAATGTTTTTCTCATATTTCACCCACCATTTATTTAAAATATAACTCAGTTACGTAAAAAGGCCTTTGGTTTGAATTTATCCTTAATATTGGATTCAAAGTTCTCTTTTATAAGATCAAATTGATACACCATAAAAATTTCCAACTCTCTTTTAAATTTTTATGTTCCTCTATGACTATCCCCATTATAAGACAACCTAGTATCGAACCCGGCTTATCGGACCAAACCCATATCGCTTTAAATCTCTTCGATACTATACTTAAAACAACCACCACCCAGGTAGAACTTGAACATTCATGGGCTACAATTGAATGAGACATAAATATCCAGGAACAGTTGGAAGCGAGACAACGAAAACCTAGAAATCAACCTTAGCTTCCTCTCCCAAAGGTTGAATCTCCTCCCTTTTTTATCCTTTACTCACTTTCGGATGCCTAGACACTGTACTTTCTAAGCCTTAAGTACAGACTCTGGAACAACATTTTCAACGACGTTAGGGTTATTATAAATGTTAATCGGGATGGTTTATGATATATTTTCCATGTTCCCCTCGACATAGACACTGTATTCGGCCAAGGGGTTCATTGTCCGATTGACACTCCTACTCATAGCTGAATTAAATTATCCCTTTTCCATACGACCGATCTTTGGGAGTAAATACAATATGTGATGCATATCCTCCTAGGGCCTTTCGGCTCTAGTAGTTGTGTCAATGATATCTTCTTTTGAGGGTAAGATAGTGTCAAGACAATCTTGGGAATTTGAATAAGTTTGAGCCTAGATAGGCTCTAGAAAAAGATCATCATCCTCTGTCAATAAAGGAGTTTTATCGGGATCCACGGTGGCTTGTTGAATAGTTTGGTAAGCGACCTCAACTGTAGACAAAGGTGTGACCATACCAGTGTTAACACAATGTTTACCCACATTGCACGATGAGGGTAGCATCCACAGGTCATGTAAATATGATGTTCTAAATGAATAGACTCTCGAAGTGAAAGCCGATGGAATATAATTTTTATAGATGACTAGGGTAGACTGAAGATATGAAATTGGTGCAGAAAATTAAAATGTCCCATGAGAGAAGGATACATCCCACAAATGATACTCTTAGTTGTTGACTGAGAGTTTTCGATCCACAGAACTATGGATCCTAGGTTAGCCATGAACTCGGAAAGGTTATAAGCCACCTGGTCGATGGTTACAATTATTCCCTCATGGGGAAAACATATAACATGAAACACTAATGAGATGATAATAGTCATGGGGTAAGACCAACTCCTCCCGAGTAACAAGTTATAGTCGCGTGACACATCGACTACTTCAACCTCTACACAGATGGATTTTACTCCTAACCTGAATAGACAAGCATAAATAATAACATGGGGTCAGAATGATTTTCCATCGAAAGACATCAAGTGAGTTAGGGAAGGAGTAAGTTCTGCAGAACTAATAACTTGCCAAAAAGGCAAGGACATTAGGCATGTCAAATCCCCTTCATCAATGACGATCCTCTTGTTCAAACGATTATTAGAAATGACATTGATATGGAAGGACACATGATAGGGAATGCGAGGCTTGACATAAGTGGCATTGAACTTCATCACGAGCTGAATAGTAGAGTCACCAAATCTTATGGCGGACAATAACGTGGTGTGTTGTGCAGGGAAACCTTGGAGTACTTCCAAAGAATACATTGCACACAGGGTTTTAGCCAAGTCTTCTATGATATAATAGTTGGGGGAGGATATTGCATTAGGGTTGTGCATTGTCCATTTGTATAAACCCTTAGGTATGTGCGACATTGGCTCTTTCTTAGGTTTCTCTATGTGTAGAGGCACCTGATCCTCTGAAGCCTTTTTTCCTTTGTTTGTCAACTCTGGGTTATTATAATCACGATTTATAGTTTGAAGGTAGATGGTTTGTAGCTTATTATGACTAAGAACTCTCACGAATCCATCATATCCATCAGTCTGGGGTGCATTTGACGTTCCCCCTTGCTGGTTGAGGTTGAAAGAACCACCCTGCAAGTTATTCCCTTGTGGGAAAGGTTTTTTAAACACAACGAATTGTTGTTGTTGTTGTTTCAAATTCATAAGGAATTGTGATTCTTCCATTTTCCAACATTGATGTGTAATATGATCATCCCCACAAAGCTTAAAAGGGAATTTTACCTTCCCTTTCTCATATATTTCCCTCTCAATATTCTTATCATATTTTTTATTATTTCTCCCACCACCTTTCTTACCCTTTCCTTTCCTATGTTTTGGATGCTAAGGGCCCTTCTGAGTCTTTGAATGTACATTCGATGACTGGATGGAGAGGGTGGTCGAGCTAGGGTTCGGACCAGTCACAAGCTATTGGATAGCCAAGTTCTGCATCTGATTTGTGACCATATCTGTGGCTTTACTTTGTGCGGAACCCACAATGCCATCGACATGTGGAGCTGAATTTTTTTTTTCCAAGTCAAGAGTAGACCTCGACTCATCTGGAATAATCTCATAGATCATGCTAGATTGAGAGTAAATAAGCTCTAACTGTTGCACCCTAAAAATCACTTGCTCTTCAAAAAATACTCACGAAGTCACAAAGTCCTTTGAAATGTATGGGAGTAATAATTTCAAGAACTAATCGAGGACAAAACCCTGGTGGAACCATTTCTTTAATCAAGCTCCTCTGTCTCCTCCATTCCCTAATTTGGTAAAAAATGTGTGTAGCCTTATCTTGTTTAATGTTGGCTAACAATTTTGTACCGACATCATACCGAACAAGGAGTTGGAAGTGGTTAAGGAAAACCATGTCCAAGTCACCAAAAATGGCATATATTTGACTTTTTATTTCTATATACCACTTGGAGGCACCCCTAATGAGAGTGTGTTGGTAAAGACATAAGAAAATCGAGTCATCATTCAGTGAATTAGACGAACACCATAAATGGAATGTCGTCACGTGGTCCTGTGATATTTACCACATTTTCCTTTAAATTTGGGTATGTCCGAAGGTAAATTGTTTGGGACCACAAGCCTAGAAAATGCAGGTCCATTCATCAACTTGGATAGGCCTGGAAAATGCAGTGTTTCCATAAATGGTAGACTAGGCTACGAGATCCACTAATGAGCAACCTGAAAAATATGACCCTAGATTGTAACTGGCACCAAGTTGCCAGAAAGAGTTTGTGGAAGGACTAGGGCTTGGGATAAATCCTTGTTAACCCTGGTTGAATAGAGGAAATCCTCCACCCATCTGGTTCCCAAAAATAAAATTGGGGTTTCCTCGAACAAACCCCTCTTGCGCAAGAAAGACTATAGGCATGGGGTTAAACTGACTGGGAAAGGGGTTTCCCACTTGCGACATCCCTTGCATGGGATTCCACTGGACTTGGAGAGGGGTACCTCCCAACGACATCCTATGTGAGGAGAAATGTCCTTGTATGGGATTGGATTGACCTTGGGATGGATTGGCCCCTAACAAACCTATAGACGAGGTGAAAGGGTTACTCCTGAACCCACCATACAATGTGAACGAGGTTGAAGTGGATGAAATAGTAGCATATTGAGATCCACTACCCATAGAATCTCCCTAGCCCTAGGCAGGGTTAGGGCCGAAAGATAAAAAAACCCCGCTCTCCATGAATGGGGATGATGGAGGAATACGACCTCTGCCCCAAGGAAATTCTTAGTAAGAAGAAAAAATGCTCCCTGAACCAACACTTGACACATGGGACATTGACAGAGAAGCCATTAACGTGTTTATCATATCCATCAATGACATATCGTATGAAAAATCATTTGTTGTTGATGGTAGAGATGAAACTACATGCATAGCTTGAGTGGGACCAACGACCTATTAAAATTTTGGTGTGATCGTTTAAGAATAGACAATGTCACACTATTTTCACCCAACCATAGGCACACATGCCACCCCCAAGCACTTTAACCTTTACTTAGAATAATTCTGGAAATACTACTCCAGAACCAATAGATAAACCCTAGCCACAACTATTGCAAAAACAACACAATAAACACATAAGGAGAGCATACCTTTTCAACAAGAGAAGAGCATAAGAGAAATACCCACAACTACTATATTACTCCTCCATATTTGTGCCCCCTCCAATTGTAGCTACTGCTCCCAAAAATTTTGTGCCCCCTCCAATATTCTAGTACCTTCACTAGAGTAGTATTAACTTGGCATACCAGACTATTTCACTAGAGTATCCCTTTGTGTACCAGACTTTTTCACTAGAGTAGCAGTAAATCAATGTACCATAATTTTTCTTTTAAGTAGCCCTCTACATATCAGACTATTTCACTGGAGTAGCAGTAACTTGACATACCAAACTACTTCACTGGAGTATCCCTCTACACACCAAAATTTTTCAATGGAGTATCAGTAATTCGGTGTACCAAATTTTTTCACTCGAGTAGTCCTTTGAGTACCAAACTATTTCACTGGAGTAGCAGTAACTTGGCATGCTAGAATATTTCATTGGAGTAGTCGTACACATCACCCTGACTCATGTCATAGTCAGTTCCCGATCATGAACCACCTGTTGTCCATTCTATGTCACACTACTACTTAGAGTTGCATATGTAATCCATCACACTTACACAACACTTCTTGCTACCCGGGGAACACAACACTTCTCATTGTGTGGGGAACACTTCCTGCTATCTAAGGAACACAACACTACCCAACACTTGGGGAAGTCATTTAGAACCACTCCAACCTTGTCCTTGAAGTACTCAAACTTCACCCTTGACAGAGGGTTGGTCAACACATCTGCTATCTACTCATCTTGTAGCGACATACTAGAGCTTCACTACTCCCTTCTACACCATATATTTGATATAATGGTACCAGATCTCAATATGCTTGGAAAGCACTGGGTTCTCTATCAACTCCACATAAATATTTGTTTCACATAAGATACAAGTTGCTTCTAACTCGATATCAAATAATCTTGTAAGCAGCTTCCGAAGCCACATTGCTTTGTTGCTAGTTGAACAAGCTTCTATATACTCTACCTCAACCGTACTGAGCATTGCACTAGTATGATTCCTATTGAACCATGAGATCATACCTAATCCCATACTGAAGCAACATCCATATGTACTCTTTGGGTCTGCAACACTACTGGATCAATATGAATCAGTAAAGTCTTGCAGGATTATCTCACGATTTGAAGTATATATGAGTCCATAATCAATTGTACACTTTAGGTACCTCATCACATGTTTCATTGGAATCAAGTGAAAAAGTCTCAACTCAACCATATACTGACTAAATGTATTCATTGCAAAACATATATCTGGCGTTGTGTTCGATAAGTACATCAACCAACCAATCATATGTATATACATGGTAGCATCCACTGTATCTGAAGATGTATCACTTAATAAATTTAGATTCATCGCTATCGGTGTAGGCATGGATTTACAATCCATCATTCCAAATATCTTCAGAATCTCTACAACATATTTTCCTTATCACAAGAAAATCTCATCCGATTTCTGCCATACCTCTAGACCCAAGGAATAATGCATCATACCCAGGTATTTCATCTCGAATTTTGTATCAAGCTTCCTCTTACTTTCATTGATGAGATTCTCATCTCCTGTTATAAATATTTCATCCTCACATCACTGGTCCACCATCCAAAACCTTGTAGTAAAGGTTGGAATCTTCTTTACTCTTGGTAAATACCAATCTCATCAGGAAACTGTCTGATCTGGCATATCATGCCCTGGGTTCCTGCTTAGGCCCACACAAAACTTTCTTCAATCTCTGTACATGAGACTTATTCTCATGTATCTTGTGGCTATTCTATGTATACTTCTTATGACTGTTAGATTAAGTGAATTTTCATAATGTTCTCCCTCTTGCTGGAAGAATCTTCTGGCCACAAATCAGGTTTTGTATATCTCTATGTTTCCATCAACAACATGTTTGATCTTGTAGATAAATTTGGAAGTCACCAATGAATTCCCTTCTGGTCTCAAGGAAAAATATCCATATCCCAGTCCTTATGATTAGCTTCCTCCTCTGTCACTAAAACAAGGGAATATTCCAAGGAGGTCTCATATCTCCTCATATCCCGTGAAGCTTCGATCTAGTCTCCTTGACTCATGGAAATTGTCTTCTAGTCCTAGAAGACGTCTCTTTGTCCCATATGAATCTAAGGAGGAATAATTTTTTAATGAGAGTCTGTAATCCACTGATTCTCTATGAGTCTATATAATATTTGGAGCCATTTTCTCCCTATGTATGTGATGATTTCCTCTAAAGTATCCTATGAATGGTCCTAGGGAGGTTTCTTCTCCCTACTGGATCATGAGGGCTAACTCCCTATGAAATCTAGGTCCTTTTGAGCTGGTACTTGTTGTGGCTTCCTGTATCAACACTTGGCGGAGCCATCTTCTTCTCATGATATGGATCATCAATTCTATATATATTTGCATCCCGCAAAGTGTCATGGGACCATGATGGTCTCTTCCTGGTTACTGCAATGATTCTAGGTAGGCCCATATGGCTCTACTAACTCTTTTTTATGATCTGAAGAGTAATAAACTACACTAAAGGGATTTTTCTGTCATCTTTGGAGCCTTCTTCTCGTTACAATCAATCTCCATATGAGATACTTCATATCTCTCAAAATTACCCTTCTTTGTCCTCTTTTTCTTATGTAGATGGATGTATGAGGTCGAGTATAAAACTTATTATATGGGTAGTCTGCTCCATGTCTCAAACTAGATACCATCTAATAGGTTTCCTCTTACAACCGTCACTATAGTTTCCCTCAGATTTATCACCTGTGACATGCCCGAAACAATACCAACAACAATAAAAAACAATAGACAAGAATAATACTCTTATAATAATAATAATAAAAACAATAACGAAAATAATCGTCACAATAGTTCCTTCTCATAGATATCACTTCTAACCTTCTTGGAACAAGAGCCAAAATAAAAAATAAAATACAATAATAATAAATAGGAAAAACACTCTTATGGTGTTGTAACCAATCATTCCTTCATGGTAACCTTCCTGGAACAAGAAAACAAGAACAACAATATTTCCATGGTAACCACCATGGAATTTACAAGATCACCTACTCGAGACAATAACAACAAGAGAAAATGTATTTCCAATATAATAGAATTTCCATAAGAGAATATCTATGTTAACAAGAATAAAAGTAAATTTCATGGTAGTCAACATATCGTTACCAAAGTGACTTGCCTGGAAAAAAAACAAGAAGTATCTCCGAGAGGAGATGTTAGTTCATCTTGCAAACAAGTACAATAAGCATTTATATCAATAGTACTCACATGCTACCAAGTATTCATTGTATCTAGAAGTAATAGAACCTTTCAAGGATTGATGTCACAATTGTAGTGTTTACTTGTAATGTAGCAATTATTAAGCTTGATATGTGCAAATTAAAAAATTATCAATTTAATCAATCAAACGTGGAACCTGGAGTCTTATCTTCAAGAATGAGTGTTGTTTCTTTTGTTCCAAGTTTCCTTCACTCAAGGTGACAAATATTCTCTCCAACCTGTCTCCTTTACTAAGACAATATGATTTCTTGACACAAATATGAGTTAGGGAATATAATGCAAGTAAACTCGAAAATCTCAACCTTAATCAACCTAATACTTTGACTAGAGTCATATTATAACTTTAACTTTGACCAAAGGTTAGTATGATAATCATAACTTCAATAGATCAAAATACAACTAGATGTTCATAAGATCACAATAATTCCATAACAGCTAGAGGCATATCAAAACAATCAAACTTGGAGTGCATTGTTCCTCTAAATGTGTTGGATCTGAGATCCCTCTCGATCTATGATTTTTTCTTAGACAAAAGATCCCTTCTCCTGCAAACACCCTTAATATAATGATACAATTTAAACACATGCAAGTACATACCTTTGGAATGAGCGACAAACAATGACAAGAAACGACGAATCCTAAAACTTCAAGGTGCTCCAACTTGCAATATGAAGATAGTTGGAGATGTGCTAGGGTAAGGCGCACTAGGAAAACCAAAAATTAGGCCCAACATTTCATAAAAACTTCACTGGTCCAAAGGAACTACAACTGGTATTGCAATTGGTGATGCAATTGACACTGCAACTGGCACGAAGCAACTGACACTACAACTGTAACTAGTACTACAAATGCAATTGGCAGTGCAACTACAGGTGGCACTGTAGACCTAGGGTTTTATGAGGAAACCCTAATTTTTTAAATTCATAATTTTGGAGATCTGATCCAGGGGAAAGGTGCGCCCTACTTAGGAATCCTTCTTGAAGGTTTTAGTAAGTGCTCAATGAAGGAAATCAACTCTGATACCATGTTAAAATTTGGGTTTGCTCGTTTAACCATCGAAAATATCACACTATTGTCACCCAACCATAGGCACACATGCTACCCCTGATAACTTTAACCTTTACTTAGAATAATTTCGGCAAGCCTACTTTAGAACCAACAAATAAACCCTAGCCACAATTGCTGCAAAAACAACACAATAAACATACAAAGAGAGTGTACCTTTTCTACAAGAGAAACGCACAAGAGAAATACCCATAACTGCTATATTACTCCTCCATATTTGCACCCCCTCTAGCTGTAGATACTACTCCCAGACTTCTGCACCTCTAGTTGCAACTGCGGTCTTCTAGACTTGTGCACTTGCTAAGTGAGTGTATATAAATTAAATAGGAAACTGCCTATTTAAAATAAACTTTCCAGTTAAATGGGGCCAAATTCTCCTTATGGATGTGTCTACTACTTTAATATTATTTCTATTGAGGATGAATTTTCCTTCTGGATGTCTTTATTACTTTAATATTATTTCTCTTGAGGCTGAATCATCTCCTAGTTTTTCTAACATCTGTTTAATGGTTCTCTTTCTTCCACAATATTTTGTTCTAAGTCAAAGGTTACACATGGAGGTTAATACCTCCCACAACTACCAAAATATCAACATGAGCAATGAAGGAATGTTGTTGGTCGGAGCGATAACATTTGAATGAATTGAAACAATCATTTTACTAGACACACCGAGAGGAAGGATCCCTCTAGTGAAAATCGTCATGGAGGGAGTTGCAAGGACTCCCAACATAGACAATGGCGTAGTTCCATCCATAGTGCCCAGATGAAGAGGGATACTATCAACGAGATCTGATCTGTTATGTGGGACTTGTACCATAGGGAATGGATATGTCCAAGGAAATGAAGGATTGATATGTAGAGTGAATTCTTTGGCTCCAATATATTCAACTATCACTTCCTTTGGTTTTGAAGCATGAAATTTTGGAGGTTTAAAGTATATGATCTCGACCTAATGATTTGGCACAAAATTTATGGACGTATCAAGTTGATTTCTTAAAGGAGGCAAAGGAGAATTATTTCTAATTTCTTCTTCAGGAAGAAGGCCTTGAATTCTCCTCGATCTATGGGGCGATTGGTCAACCACTTTAAGGTGTCAAAAATTCATGGGACCATGATCCACACCAACCTAAGAAAGTCTATGATTTTCAAGCACACCACTAGAAAAAAAAAATCCTATATGGAAACAACAAATACAAACAAGCCTCGTTAATACTACTACTCGAATGGATTAGATCCCGAGACCACAATAGTCACAAGGAAGGGTAAAGGGCCTTCCAGACAGAGGCATGGGTTTATTAAGTCTCATGTAACACCAAATGAAGGAATGAGAAATGGTTATCCCAACCTCCACTAACCAGCCTTATCTGGTGCAAGTACCCATGCTTCGCGGGGGAACCCTCTAGAAGTACTTAAAAGTGTGATACAAAATTCACCCCAGGTACCAAGACAAACCCCTGTAGTCACCTCTTGATATCCCTAGAAATAGACACTAAGGTCACCAACTCATAGTCAACATCTGGCGGGTACAATCGACAGTCGATATCGAACATATGGGAAGGGTAGCTAATCCCAAAGTCTTGAAAGCACCACCTCTCACAGAGGCATGGGTACTAATGAAACCCCCAATATACGATATTTTCTCTATGCTTAGTTAAGCTCTAGATGGCTCTCTCCTAAGCTCTCCTTCACGTGACCTTGTGTTTATATCATGTGTTAGAGGATGCTCTTGACTATACTTATACAATGGTTGGATTTAGACTCTCCCTAGCTCAAACTTCAATGTTTTTTTTTGTCCTTGGAGAAATTTACTCTCCACCCTAAACCAAATCCCTACCCTAAAATCGTTTGTGTACCCTATAGAAGTGAAGATGTCTAATAAATTTTTAGTTAATTGTTCATTTTAAAGTTTCTTTTTACTCAACAAAAGGATCGAATGAAACTTGAATGGTGTTTATGAAAGACCCCAAAAGTAAAGAACTTAAGAAAACAATGCAATATTCAGTTTCTTCGAATGAAAAAGGTGTGCAACAATGCTTAAACATAACTCTTTTTCTTTTCAATGATGAAAAAAAAATGGATGCAAGATTTAAAACACTTCGTAATGCAACCAAGAATATTATTTTGAAGGTAAAATGAAAAACAAAATGCAAAACTTTGCTAACAGAGGTTCTTATCTTTGAAAAAGGATACAGCTACCAAAACAAACTATAATGCAAAGAAAATTGGATGCTAGTTAATTGAATCTTTCCTTTCAATAATCTAGGGCAAGGGTTGAAGAAAAGAAGAAACTTGACAAACAAGTATATATTTTTTTCTTTTGTCTAAAAGAAATGAAATGAAAAAAAAATGCAATTTTATTTTTCTTTTGTAAACAAGGAGAAGCAGGAATAGAGAAAGAAAGAAATCAACCAAGAGTAATTGAAAAATAAGAAAGAATGGACATGCAACCCAGGAAAATAAGACTGACCTCTCAATCAACCTGAAAACCTTATAAAAAAGAACTGACTTCAACAAAATCAAGATCCTTTTTATTTTATGGTATGTTAATAACAAGTTTTTAAAGACTTCAGAAAGCAGAAAGAAACAAGAAAACCACCCAATAGGCTAAGGAAAAGATGAAGGACCAACCTAAAATTCTAGATTGTGAGATAAATTTTTAAAAACCCTCAATTTTACACAAGTTCGTGACTATGCGCATCAAGACTTATGGATATCTGTAGGTCATACACAGGAAAAACATGGATGTCCACAGGGTAAAGAAGGGAAATTTGTGGATGGGCTAGAAATTTTAAAAAAATTAAAAGCCACTCTAGAAGGGGGCTTCCAAAAAAATTACCAAAAGTTTCTAAGAGGCTACATATTTACCAAAGAAATCTAAAAAACACAGAAAATCACAGAAAATCAAGAGAAAACAAGAAACCCTAAGAAAAGACCCAAACTAGAAGAATCCCTAGTATGGTCACCAATTCTGATTAAGTGATGTTTCCCTTGTGACCTTGGGTCAAGTCACAATAGAGCAAGACTGAAATAAGAAGACCAAACTCTACCCTCATAAACAAGCATGCCAACAAGAAATAATTTCTTTTTTACTAAGAGAGATAAATAAAGGAAAACAGATAGGACTTGAACCTTAAACCCTTTGTTGATGTTGATCCCACTCCTGCTTCTTGAAGCGCTCCTAGTCTCTGTCAGAACCAGCCTGTGATAGGAAACCAAGATAGTGATGCAAGAATGTAGTTATAGGTTCAAGTAGCATATATTATGTGTATAATTCAAAGAATATATGAGAAACAAAAACATATAACATTGAAATGAACACAAGCTTAGAGGCAAAGATAAATCTTCTATTGTTAATAGTATGTGAGAGTTTGTTACAATCTGGTTCAACTTCTTGCAGTACTTCAGAGATAACTTCCCAGGTTCCTCCACAAGTCCTTTGAGCATCAACTTAGAAATGAGTCTCTTCCTTAGATATCCCAATAAGGATAGGAACACACCTTATGGCTATATAGGAGAGGAAGGAATACTGGAAAAGGAGTTTCCAGGTTAAGGGGTGCTATTCAAAGAATGAAGGGATTAGTGAAGCTTGCTAAATTTCACCAGCATAATTTTTCACCATCATACTTGTCCTCATATTTTCCTTTAGTGGTGATTTTATACCATCCCAAAGAGGTTGGGGAGGCTTAATTTCATTTAGTACGGGCTCAGGGACATTGGGAAATTATCCCAACCAAAAAACCCACCTGAAATTGTGGAAATATTATATTTTTCATATTTTTTTAGGGCATCCGCGGGTTGCAATCTTGCAAGGTGTGGATGCCTGCGTGTTGCATAAAGGAAACCCATGGATATCAACAAAAGTCAAATTTTTTTAAATAACTTTGATGAGGAAAGTTTGGGATTTTCTTAGCAAGCTAAGAAAAGGGTAAGACCATGTCACAAATGCATAGGTGTGGAAATTTGTGCTATAACATCGAGGTAGAAGTGTAAGAAATTAGAAGAAACTTCCTCTTAAGGAATCCTTTGTGGACTATACACCATTGAGTTTGGTACTAATGTCCTTACCCTCACTTTGCAAAGAGACCCTTGAGAGACCTTCTATTTTAACCTTGTCTATGATTGAATCATTTTTTGGTACTCCAATAATAGATTGATCAACTGCCAAATCGCCTATTGTATATCTAAGGCTGAGAAAGTAGCACAATCTTTTATGATGGAACACCTCTTTTCAAAGCCAACCCAAAAAACCAACATCTCTTAAGAAATCCTGAAATCTATCAATAACAAGAAAGGAAATGGGGGAAAACATGTATCAACCAAAATGTGGGGATAACTCAAAGCTAGCCTCTCAAATATTTAATCTAGTAGAAATGGAAACCTCCTCACTATTGAGATGTTAGAACTTGGGGATTCAAATTTTATAATTTATAATCCTTCAATCCGAAGCATATTTTTCTTTTCCCGATAGACTCATCCTATTCTGCCCCCATATCATATTGTTAAATTTTCCTAGAGTTGGATGCTTATAGAATGACTTTCTCTCAAATTGATTTCCATTAGCTAAACCATAAGAAAGGAAGATGTTGTGATGAACCTTACAAACAAATAAATTCACTGCTTCATCTATGATATTCCAAATAATCCAGAGAAAAGGGGGGTATTTTTTTTCAACTAAAGATTTTATATTTGAAATATTCTAAAGAAGGGATACATATCACTAACCAATGCTTTATGCCTATGCATGACAAATATAATACTCTCCTCCACAATATAAGGGATCACTATGATAAGATCACATGTCTTCTTCTTTGGGTATCTTATCTAATCTCATTACATCTAATAATTATAACACCATGTGCTCAAGAGGAAGTAGAAGGTCAGGGTGAAAACATGAATATCTAACCAAGTAAACAGAGGAAATCTTATGCTATTAATATCATACAGATGTGGTTTCAGTTTAAATTAAACATAACTTAGTTGAAATAATTGATTAAGCTTTCTCCAGTTAAGTACTAGGATAAATAGGAATTATGGTTTCAAAAGAAATACATGTGAAGGATTTATGGAACTTGTGATCATGATGCTTTTGTCTACGTAGGAGAAGGAGAAACTCGAAATGATGTGAAGAGGAACATGACCGCTTGAGATCTTCACCTACAAACTAATAATAAATATCCTTTGGATAGGAGGCAGGAAAATGAGTTTCGTAGATCAAAGATCAGTAGGACAATTAGTGAATGAAAGCTAACTGTCCAAACTGAGAAATGGGAAAAAAATCATGTAGGCTCAAAGGGACCATGCACATAAACAATGTAGACCATTTTCATTGGTTCGTGGTTGTGGGGATGTGGCATTTTATTAAATCTTGTGAAACTTATATGCACATATTTCTGCAACCCACGAGGCACAAACATGGGAACTACAGACAAAAGGAATTTCATAGTTTACCAAAGAACTTCAAACAATAATTCTCTGCAAACCCATGACCCATAGACTACATAAGCCCAACCCTTATGAAATTTACTTTTGTAGACTATGCCATGGTGGATACAACCTTTTTTTTTACTTACCTTCCCAGATTTACCTATTAGGAAGTTAATCTTGCGCAAAATCCCATTCCTAACCCACACTACAAAACCGTATGCCTTGAAATACTACACAACCCTTTTTTTCTAATAAGTGGTGAGACTGTGCTATGGGTGGCACCTAATCGAGATTGCAGAGTCAATTGAGAATCTATTTGAAAAATTGTGACCCGCAGACCACGCAAAAGAATATATGCAGAATACCTCACATGGGATTCTTCCTACCATAATATTAATACAAAAATCCTACAACCCTGCAATATGCAAATCTACTGAGTGCAATCTCTATAAAACATATGAATCACCACTCATCAACCTCATTTAAAGTTCCACAAACCTGTATCTACTCTTACAAGCCCAATTAAAAAGAAATGTGCCACCAACACACATGCTGATGATAATTGACATAGTCATTCTGATATGCATATCATTCAACCTATTGTCTCACACACATGAAACTCCTACAGACTGAGGGAAGTACAGTATAATGCAAGGAGTCCTGGATAGACATAGGACAAATATAGGTAATTTTTTTTATTGTAATACATAGGCTAATAATTGTATGTGGGTTTTTAGGTTTCGAGAGATCAAAGCAATAGGAAGAGATAAGGGAGGAAGCTAATCACCATGTGTGAAACTTGGTAGATGATGACTATACCTTAAGACAAACAAGACACATAGGTTGCAGGAATTAAAGGTACATCCACCAAGGGCACATGAGAGTTTACAACTTGAAGAAAAGATGTAGACCACCAATGCTCAAATATTACACAAATCTTGGATAATTAATGATTGAACCATTCGTTTGAGTGGGAAGAACCGAATGAGACAGTGCTAACAACACTCTCATCTTGTCATCACATTTCAAGGAAAATAACACTGAATGGTTATAAAAGGACATATAGGACATGTAAAATTCATTGTTTAGCAAAGGGAGGAATTAGAGTGTGAGATTTCATGGCTGAAACATTAGGAGAGATATATTCATTCTCCTAGTTTTTTCCACTAGGAGGATCTACCAGGATCCAACAACACCATACCAAGGAGGAGGTTCACTTGTTCTTACAAGCAAAAGGTCACCTGTTCTCAGAAGACATAGGATGTAGTTGGAGATATGGTAGTAATACACATTCCAATATAAGTTCCATCAGATCAAAACACATAGCTAATTCTTGACTGTGCAACAGGAGCGAGGTAGAAAATTAGAGGTTGACAACTATTCATGTTCAAAAAAGGAGAAGGCTGGAGGGAAAGTCTGTGTTTACTTCTTGACCAAACGGGTCTTCTAAAAAAATGAGACAGAAATGTAATCAATGAGCAAGTTTTCCTATAGTTGGTCATCATCTGGACCAAATTTTCAGGGGAACATCCCTTCACCACCAAATATTTTAAGTTTCTCACCTTCCTGAGGAGATCAAAGTAGGAAGGAATATTATGTAATGTTTTTTCTATGTTTTGGAAAATTGAAAATGTAATGGGAATAGGAAGAGTTGGGAAGATGTAGCATTAGTAACATAAAAATTATGTAGTTAGGAAGGTCAACAACCCACCTTTAGGTATAAAAGAAGTCCAATGTAACCCTAGAAATAAGGGGGGATGTAGAAACAAAATTGGGTATTGTATAACTCTTTATTAGACTCAAAGGAGGATAGAAAATCTCTCTACTTGTTGTTGTGTTCATGAAAAAAAA